>JAYKQN010000006.1:12047500-12327500 GCA_036785175.1 Eupleurogrammus muticus
GGGTATGTCGCTCAAAAGTGGTCAAACTTGTGTATGTCGCTCAAAATAGGCCATACGGTGGTGTGTCACTCAAAAAAGATCATTCAGGGTATGTAGCTCAAAAAATTTCATACCTGGGTATGATGCTCAAAACACGTCATACCCGGATATGTCGCTCAAAAAAGGTCATACCGGGTATGTCGCTTAAAAGTGGTCAAACTTGTGTATGTCGCTCAAAATGGGCCATACGGTGGTGTGTCACTCAAAAAAGATCATTCAGGTTATGTAGCTCAAAAAATTTCATACACGGGTATGATGCTCAGAACACGTCATACCCGGGTATGTCGCTCAAAAGTGTTCAAACTTGTGTATGTCGCTCAAAATGAGCCATACGGTGGTGTGTCACTCAAAAAAAGATCATTCGGCGTATGTAGCTCAAAGAATTTCATACCCGGGTATGATGCTCAAAACACGTCATACCCGGGTATGTCGCTCAAAAAAGGTCATACCGGGTATGTCGCTCAAAAGTGGTCAAACTTGTGTATGTCGCTCAAAATGGGCCACACGGTGGTGTGTCACTCAAAAAAGGTCATTTGGCGTATGTAGCTCAAAAAATTTCATACCTGGGTATGATGCTCAAAACACGTCATACCCGGGTATGTCGCTCAAAAAAGGTCATACCGGGTATGTCGCTCAAAATTGGTCAAACTTGTGTATGTCGCTCAAAATTGGCCATACGGTGGTGTGTCATTCAAAAAAGATCATTCGGCGTATGTAGCTCAAAAAATTTCATACCTGGGTATGATGCTCAAAACACGTCATACCCGGGTATGTCGCTCAAAAGTGTTCAAACTTGTGTATGTCGCTCAAAATGGGCCATACAGTGGTGTGTCACTCAAAAAAAGATCATTCGGCGTATGTAGCCCAAAAAATTTCATACCCGGGTATGATGCTCAAAACACGTCATACCCGGATATGTCGCTCAAAAAAGGTCATACCGGGTATGTCGCTCAAAAGTGGTAAAACTTGTGTATGTCGCTCAAAATGAACCATACGGTGGTGTGTCACTCAAAAAATGATCATTCGGCGTATGTAGCTCAAAAAATTTCATACCTGGGTATGATGCTCAAAACACGTCATACCCGGGTATGTCGCTCAAAAAAGGTCATACCGGGTATGTCGCTCAAAAGTGGTCAAACTTGTATATGTCACTCAAAATGGGCAATACGGTGGTGTGTCACTCAAAAAAGGTCATTCGGCGTATGTAGCTCAAAAAATTTCCTACCCGGGTATGATGCTCAAAACACGTCATACCCGGGTATGTCGCTCAAAAAAGGTCATACCGGGTATGTCGCTCAAAAGTGTTCAAACTTGTATATGTCGCTCAAAATAGGCCATACGGTGGTGTGTCACTCAAAAAAGATCATTCGGTGTATGTAGCTCAAAAAATGTCATACCCGGGTATGATGCTCAAAACACGTCATACCCGGATATGTCGATCAAAAAAGGTCATACCGGGTATGTCACTCAAAAGTGGTCAAACTTGTGTATGTCGCTCAAAATGGGCCATACGGTGGTGTGTCACTCAAAAAAGGTCATTCGGCGTATGTAGCTCAAAAAATTTCATACCCGGGTATGATGCTCAAAAGACGTCATACCCGGATATGTCGCTCAAAAAAGGTCATACCGGGTATGTCGCTCAAAAGTGGTCAAACTTGTGTATGTCGCTCAAAATGGGCCATACGGTGGTGTGTCACTCAAAAAAGGTCATTCGGCGTATGTAGCTCAAAAAATTTCATACCCGGGTATGATGCTCAAAAGACGTCATACCCGGTTATGTCGCTCAAAAAAGGTCATACCGGGTATGTCGCTCAAAAGTGGTCAAACTTGTGTATGTCGCTCAAAATGAACCATACGGTGGTGTGTCACTCAAAAAATGATCATTCGGCGTATGTAGCTCAAAAAATTTCATACCCGGGTATGATGCTCAAAACACGTCATACCCGGGTATGTCGCTCAAAAAAGGTCATACCGGGTATGTCGCTCAAAAGTGTTCAAACTTTTGTATGTCGCTCACAATAGGCCATACGGTGGTGTGTCACTCAAAAAAGATCATTCAGGGTATGTAGCTCAAAAAATTTCATACACGGGTATGATGCTCAAAACACATCATACCGGGGTATGTCGCTCAAAAAAGGTCATACCGGGTGTGTGCGTTCTAAAGTGGTCAAACTTGTGTATGTCGCTCAAAATAGGCCATACGGTGGTGTGTCACTCAAAAAAGATCATTCAGGGTATGTAGCTCATAAAATTTCATACACGGGTATGATGCTCAAAACACGTCATACCCGGGTATGTCGCTCAAAAGTGTTCAAACTTGTGTATGTCGCTCAAAATGGGCCATACAGTGGTGTGTCACTCAAAAAATGTCATTCAGGGTATGTAGCTCAAATAATTTCATACCCGGGTATGATGCTCAAAACACGTCATACCCGGGTATGTCGCTCAAAAGTGGTCAAACTTGTGTATGTCGCTCAAAATGGGCCACACGGTGGTGTGGCACTCAAAAAAGGTCATTCGGCGTATGTAGCTCAAAAAATGTCATACCTGGGTATGATGCTCAAAACACGTCATACCCGGATATGTCGCTCAAAAAAGGTCATACCGGGTATGTCGCTCAAAAGTGTTCAAACTTTTGTATGTCGCTCACAATAGGCCATACGGTGGTGTGTCACTCAAAAAAGATCATTCAGGGTATGTAGCTCAAAAAATTTCATACACGGGTATGATGCTCAAAACACATCATACCGGGGTATGTCGCTCAAAAAAGGTCATACCGGGTGTGTGCGTTCTAAAGTGGTCAAACTTGTGTATGTCGCTCAAAATAGGCCATACGGTGGTGTGTCACTCAAAAAAGATCATTCAGGGTATGTAGCTCATAAAATTTCATACACGGGTATGATGCTCAAAACACGTCATACCCGGGTATGTCGCTCAAAAGTGTTCAAACTTGTGTATGTCGCTCAAAATGGGCCATACAGTGTTGTGTCACTCAAAAAAGGTCATTCAGGGTATGTAGCTCAAATAATTTCATACCCGGGTATGATGCTCAAAACACGTCATACCCGGTTATGTCGCTCAAAAAAGGTCATACCGGGTATGTCGCTCAAAAGTGGTCAAACTTGTGTATGTCGCTCAAAATGGGCCACACGGTGGTGTGTCACTCAAAAAAGGTCATTCGGCGTATGTAGCTCAAAAAATGTCATACCCGGTTATGTCGCTCAAAAAAGGTCATACCGGGTATGTCGCTCAAAAGTGGTCAAACTTGTGTATGTCGCTCAAAATGGGCCATACGGTGGTGTGTCACTCAAAAAAGATCATTCGGCGTATGCAGCTCAAAAAATTTCATACCTGGGTATGATGCTCAAAACACGTCATACCCGGATATGTCGCTCAAAAAAGGTCATACCGGGTATGTCGCTCAAAAGTGGTCAAACTTGTGTATGTCGCTCAAAATGAACCATACGGTGGTGTGTCACTCAAAAAATGATCATTCGGCCTTTATAGCTCAAAAAATTTTATACCCGGGTATGATGCTCAAAACACGTCATACCCGGGTATGTCGCTCAAAAGTGTTCAAACTTCTGTATGTCGCTCAAAATGGGCCATACGCTGGTGTGTCACTCAAAAAAGGTCATTCGGCGTATGTAGCTCAAAAAATTTCAAACCTGGGTATGATGCTCAAAACACGTCATACCCGGATATGTCGCTCAAAAAAGGTCAAACTTGTGTATGTCGCTCAAAATGAGCCATACGGTGGTGTGTCACTCAAAAAAAGATCATTCGGCGTATGTAGCTCAAAGAATTTCATACCCGGGTATGATGCTCAAAACACGTCATACCCGGGTATGTCGCTCAAAAAAGGTCATACCGGGTATGTAGCTCAAAAGTGGTCAAACTTGTGTATGTCGCTCAAAATGGGCCACACGGTGGTGTGTCACTCAAAAAAGGTCATTCGGCGTATGTAGCTCAAAAAATTTCATACCTGGGTATGATGCTCAAAACACGTCATACCCGGGTATGTCGCTAAAAAAAGGTCATACCGGGCATGTCGCTCAAAAGTTTTCAAACTTGTGTATGTCGCTCAAAATAGGCCATACGGTGGTGTGTCACTCAAAAAAGGTCATTCGGCGTGTGTAGCTCAAAAAATTTCATACCCGGGTATGACGCTCAAAACATGTCATACCCGGTTATGTCGCTCAAAAAAGGTCATACCGGGTATGTCGCTCAAAAGTGGTCAAACTTGTGTATGTCGCTCAAAATGGGCCATACGGTGGTGTGTCACTCAAAAAAGATCATTCGGCGTATGCAGCTCAAAAAATTTCATACCTGGGTATGATGCTCAAAACACGTCATACCCGGATATGTCGCTCAAAAAAGGTCATACCGGGTATGTCGCTCAAAAGTGGTCAAACTTGTGTATGTCGCTCAAAATAGGCCATACGGTGGTGTGTCACTCAAAAAAGGTCATTCGGCGTGTGTAGCTCAAAAAATTTCATACCCGGGTATGACGCTCAAAACATGTCATACCCGGTTATGTCGCTCAAAAAAGGTCATACCGGGTATGTCGCTCAAAAGTGGTCAAACTTGTGTATGTCGCTCAAAATGGGCCATACGGTGGTGTGTCACTCAAAAAAGATCATTCGGCGTATGCAGCTCAAAAAATTTCATACCTGGGTATGATGCTCAAAACACGTCATACCCGGATATGTCGCTCAAAAAAGGTCATACCGGGTATGTCGCTCAAAAGTGGTCAAACTTGTGTATGTCGCTCAAAATAGGCCATACGGTGGTGTGTCACTCAAAAAAGGTCATTCGGGGTATGTAGCTCAAAAAATTTCATACCTGGGTATGATGCTCAAAACACGTCATACCCGGATATGTCGCTCAAAAAAGGTCATACCGGGTATGTCGCTTAAAAGTGGTCAAACTTGTGTATGTCGCTCAAAATGGGCCATACGGTGGTGTGTCACTCAAAAAAGATCATTCAGGCAATGTAGCTCAAAAAATTTCATACCTGGGTATGATGCTCAAAACACGTCATACCCGGATATGTCGATCAAAAAAGATCATACCGGGTATGTCACTCAAAAGTGGTCAAACTTGTGTATGTCGCTCAAAATGGGCCATACGGTGGTGTGTCACTCAAAAAAGGTCATTCGGCGTATGTAGCTCAAAAAATGTCATACCCGGGTATGATGCTCAAAAGACGTCATACCCGGTTATGTCGCTCAAAAAAGGTCATACCGGGTATGTCGCTCAAAAGTGTTCAAACTTGTGTCTGTCGCTCAAAATGGGCCATACGGTGGTGTGTCACTCAAAAAAGATCATTCGGCGTATGTAGCTCAAAAAATGTCATACCCGGGTATGATGCTCAAAACACGTCATACCCGGATATGTCGCCCAAAAAAGGTCATACCGGGTATGTCGCTCAAAATGGGCCACACGGTGGTGTGTCACTCAAAAAAGGTCATTCGGCGTATGTAGCTCAAAAAATGTCATACCTGGGTATGATGCTCAAAACACGTCATACCCGGATATGTCGCTATAAAAAGGTCATACCGGGTATGTCGCTCAAAAGTGGTCAAACTTGTGTATGTCGCTCAAAATAGGCCATACGGTGGTGTGTCACTCAAAAAAGGTCATTCGGCGTGTGTAGCTCAAAAAATTTCATACCCGGGTATGACGCTCAAAACATGTCATACCCGGTTATGTCGCTCAAAAAAGGTCATACCGGGTATGTCGCTCAAAAGTGGTCAAACTTGTGTATGTCGCTCAAAATGGGCCATACGGTGGTGTGTCACTCAAAAAAGATCATTCGGCGTATGCAGCTCAAAAAATTTCATACCTGGGTATGATGCTCAAAACACGTCATACCCGGATATGTCGCTCAAAAAAGGTCATACCGGGTATGTCGCTCAAAAGTGGTCAAACTTGTGTATGTCGCTCAAAATAGGCCATACGGTGGTGTGTCACTCAAAAAAGGTCATTCGGCGTGTGTAGCTCAAAAAATTTCATACCCGGGTATGACGCTCAAAACATGTCATACCCGGTTATGTCGCTCAAAAAAGGTCATACCGGGTATGTCGCTCAAAAGTGGTCAAACTTGTGTATGTCGCTCAAAATGGGCCATACGGTGGTGTGTCACTCAAAAAAGATCATTCGGCGTATGCAGCTCAAAAAATTTCATACCTGGGTATGATGCTCAAAACACGTCATACCCGGATATGTCGCTCAAAAAAGGTCATACCGGGTATGTCGCTCAAAAGTGGTCAAACTTGTGTATGTCGCTCAAAATAGGCCATACGGTGGTGTGTCACTCAAAAAAGGTCATTCGGGGTATGTAGCTCAAAAAATTTCATACCTGGGTATGATGCTCAAAACACGTCATACCCGGATATGTCGCTCAAAAAAGGTCATACCGGGTATGTCGCTTAAAAGTGGTCAAACTTGTGTATGTCGCTCAAAATGGGCCATACGGTGGTGTGTCACTCAAAAAAGATCATTCAGGCAATGTAGCTCAAAAAATTTCATACCTGGGTATGATGCTCAAAACACGTCATACCCGGATATGTCGATCAAAAAAGATCATACCGGGTATGTCACTCAAAAGTGGTCAAACTTGTGTATGTCGCTCAAAATGGGCCATACGGTGGTGTGTCACTCAAAAAAGGTCATTCGGCGTATGTAGCTCAAAAAATGTCATACCCGGGTATGATGCTCAAAAGACGTCATACCCGGTTATGTCGCTCAAAAAAGGTCATACCGGGTATGTCGCTCAAAAGTGGTCAAACTTGTGTCTGTCGCTCAAAATGGGCCATACGGTGGTGTGTCACTCAAAAAAGATCATTCGGCGTATGTAGCTCAAAAAATGTCATACCCGGGTATGATGCTCAAAACACGTCATACCCGGATATGTCGCCCAAAAAAGGTCATACCGGGTATGTCGCTCAAAATGGGCCACACGGTGGTGTGTCACTCAAAAAAGGTCATTCGGCGTATGTAGCTCAAAAAATGTCATACCTGGGTATGATGCTCAAAACACGTCATACCCGGATATGTCGCTATAAAAAGGTCATACCGGGTATGTCGCTCAAAAGTGGTCAAACTTGTGTATGTCGCTCAAAATAGGCCATACGGTGGTGTGTCACTCAAAAAAGGTCATTCGGCGTGTGTAGCTCAAAAAATTTCATACCCGGGTATGACGCTCAAAACATGTCATACCCGGTTATGTCGCTCAAAAAAGGTCATACCGGGTATGTCGCTCAAAAGTGGTCAAACTTGTGTATGTCGCTCAAAATGGGCCATACGGTGGTGTGTCACTCAAAAAAGATCATTCGGCGTATGCAGCTCAAAAAATTTCATACCTGGGTATGATGCTCAAAACACGTCATACCCGGATATGTCGCTCAAAAAAGGTCATACCGGGTATGTCGCTCAAAAGTGGTCAAACTTGTGTATGTCGCTCAAAATAGGCCATACGGTGGTGTGTCACTCAAAAAAGGTCATTCGGGGTATGTAGCTCAAAAAATTTCATACCTGGGTATGATGCTCAAAACACGTCATACCCGGATATGTCGCTCAAAAAAGGTCATACCGGGTATGTCGCTTAAAAGTGGTCAAACTTGTGTATGTCGCTCAAAATGGGCCATACGGTGGTGTGTCACTCAAAAAAGATCATTCAGGCAATGTAGCTCAAAAAATTTCATACCTGGGTATGATGCTCAAAACACGTCATACCCGGATATGTCGATCAAAAAAGATCATACCGGGTATGTCACTCAAAAGTGGTCAAACTTGTGTATGTCGCTCAAAATGGGCCATACGGTGGTGTGTCACTCAAAAAAGGTCATTCGGCGTATGTAGCTCAAAAAATGTCATACCCGGGTATGATGCTCAAAAGACGTCATACCCGGTTATGTCGCTCAAAAATGGTCATACCGGGTATGTCGCTCAAAAGTGGTCAAACTTGTGTCTGTCGCTCAAAATGGGCCATACGGTGGTGTGTCACTCAAAAAAGATCATTCGGCGTATGTAGCTCAAAAAATGTCATACCCGGGTATGATGCTCAAAACACGTCATACCCGGATATGTCGCCCAAAAAAGGTCATACCGGGTATGTCGCTCAAAATGGGCCACACGGTGGTGTGTCACTCAAAAAAGGTCATTCAGGGTATGTAGCTCAAAAAATGTCATACCTGGGTATGATGCTCAAAACACGTCATACCCGGATATGTCGCTATAAAAAGGTCATACCGGGTATGTCGCTCAAAAGTGGTCAAACTTGTGTATGTCGCTCAAAATGGGCCATACGGTGGTGTGTCACTCAAAAACGGTCATTCGGTGTATGTAGCTCAAAAAATTTCATACCCGGGTATGATGCTCAAAAGACGTCATACCCGGTTATGTCGCTCAAAAAAGGTCATACGGGGTATGTCGCTCAAAAGTGGTCAAACTTGTGTATGTCGCTCAAAATAGGCCATACGGTGGTGTGTCACTCAAAAAAGATCATTCAGGGTATGTAGCTCAAAAAATTTCATACCTGGGTATAATGCTCAAAACACGTCATACCCGGATATGTCGCTCAAAAAAGGTCATACCGGGTATGTCGCTTAAAAGTGTTCAAACTTGTGTATGTCGCTCAAAATGGGCCATACGGTGGTGTGTCACTCAAAAAAGGTCATTCGGCGTGTGTAGCTCAAAAAATTTCATACCCGGGTATGACGCTCAAAACATGTCATACCCGGTTATGTCGCTCAAAAAAGGTCATACCGGGTATGTCGCTCAAAAGTGGTCAAACTTGTGTATGTCGCTCAAAATGGGCCATACGGTGGTGTGTCACTCAAAAAAGATCATTCGGCGTATGCAGCTCAAAAAATTTCATACCTGGGTATGATGCTCAAAAGACGTCATACCTGGGTATGTCGCTCAAAAAAGGTCATACCGGGTATGTCGCTCAAAAGTGGTCAAACTTGTGTATGTCGCTCAAAATGGGCCATACGGTGGTGTGTCACTCAAAAAAGGTCATTCGGCGTGTGTAGCTCAAAAAATTTCATACCCGGGTATGACGCTCAAAACATGTCATACCCGGTTATGTCGCTCAAAAAAGGTCATACCGGGTATGTCGCTCAAAAGTGGTCAAACTTGTGTATGTCGCTCAAAATGGGCCATACGGTGGTGTGTCACTCAAAAAAGATCATTCGGCGTATGCAGCTCAAAAAATTTCATACCTGGGTATGATGCTCAAAAGACGTCATACCTGGGTATGTCGCTCAAAAAAGGTCATACCGGGTATGTCGCTCAAAAGTGGTCAAACTTGTGTATGTCGCTCAAAATGGGCCATACGGTGGTGTGTCACTCAATAAAGATCATTCGGCGTATGCAGCTCAAAAAATTTCATACCCGGGTATGATGCTCAAAACACGTCATACCCGGATATGTCGCTCAAAAAAGGTCATACCGGGTATGTCGCTCAAAAGTGGTCAAACTTGTGTATGTCGCTCAAAATGGGCAAAACGGTGGTGTGTCACTCAAAAAAGGTCATTCGGCGTATGTAGCTCAAAAAATTTCATACCTGGGTATGATGCTCAAAACACGTCATACTCGGATATGTCGCTCAAAAAAGGTCATACCGGGTATGTCGCTCAAAAGTGTTCAAACTTGTATATGTCGCTCAAAATAGGCCATACGGTGGTGTGTCACTCAAAAAAGATCATTCGGCGTATGTAGCTCAAAAAATTTCATACCTGGGTATGATGCTCAAAACACGTCATACCCGGATATGTCGCTCAAAAAAGGTCATACCGGGTATGTCGCTCAAAAGTGGTCAAACTTGTATATGTCACTCAAAATGGGCAATACGGTGGTGTGTCACTCAAAAAAGGTCATTCGGCGTATGTAGCTCAAAAAATTTCCTACCCGGGTATGATGCTCATAACACGTCATACCCGGGTATGTCGCTCAAAAAAGGTCATACCGGGTATTGCTCAAAAGTGTTCAAACTTTTGTATGTCGCTCACAATAGGCCATACGGTGGTGTGTCACTCAAAAAAGATCATTCAGGGTATGTAGCTCAAAAAATTTCATACACGGGTATGATGCTCAAAACACATCATACCCGGGTATGTCGCTCAAAAAAGGTCATACCGGGTGTGTGCGTTCTAAAGTGGTCAAACTTGTGTATGACGCTCAAAATGGGCCATACGGTGGTGTGTCACTCAAAAAAGATCATTCAGGTTATGTAGCTCAAAAAATTTCATACACGGGTATGATGCTCAAAACACGTCATACCCGGATATGTCGCTCAAAAGTGTTCAAACTTGTGTATGTTGCTCAAAATGGGCCATACGGTGGTGTGTCACTCAAAAAAGGTCATTCGGCGTATGTAGCTCAAAAAATTTCAAACCTGGGTATGATGCTCAAAACACGTCATACCCGGATATGTCGCTCAAAAAAGGTCATACCGGGTATGTCGCTCAAAAGTGTTCAAACTTGTGTATGTCGCTCAAAATGGGCCATACGGTGGTGTGTCACTCAAAAAAGGTCATTCGGCGTGTGTAGCTCAAAAAATTTCATACCTGGGTATGATGCTCAAAACATGTCATACCCGGGTATGTCGCTCAAAAAAGGTCATACCGGGTATGTCGCTCAAAAGTGGTCAAACTTGTGTATGTCGCTCAAAATGGGCCATACGGTGGTGTGTCACTCAAAAAAGATCATTCGGCGTATGCAGCTCAAAAAATTTCATACCCGGGTATGATGCTCAAAACACGTCATACCCGGATATGTCGCTCAAAAAAGGTCACACCGGGTATGTCGCTCAAAAGTGGTCAAACTTGTGTATGTCGCTCAAAATGGGCCATACGGTGGTGTGTCACTCAAAAAAGATCATTCGGCGTATGCAGCTCAAAAAATTTCATACCTGGGTATGATGCTCAAAACACGTCATACCCGAATATGTCGCTCAAAAAAGGTCATACCGAGTATGTCGCTCAAAAGTGGTCAAACTTGTGTATGTCGCTCAAAATGAACCATACGGTGGTGTGTCACTCAAAAAAAGATCATTCGGCGTATGTAGCTCAAAAAATGTCATACCTGGGTATGATGCTCAAAACACGTCATACCCGGATATGTCGCTATAAAAAGGTCATACCGGGTATGTCGCTCAAAAGTGGTCAAACTTGTGTATGTCGCTCAAAATGGGCCATACGGTGGTGTGTCACTCAAAAAAGGTAATTTGGCGTGTGTAGCTCAAAAAATTTCATACCTGGGTATGATGCTCAAAACACGTCATACCCGGGTATGTCGCTCAAAAAAGGTCATACCGGGTATGTCGCTCAAAAGTGGTCAAACTTGTGTATGTCGCTCAAAATGGGCCATACGGTGGTGTGTCACTCAAAAAAGATCATTCGGCGTATGCAGCTCAAAAAATTTCATACCTGGGTATGATGCTCAAAACAGGTCATACCCGGATATGTCGCTCAAAAAAGGTCATACCGGGTATGTCGCTCAAAAGTGTTCAAACTTGTGTATGTCGCTCAAAATAGGCCATACGGTGGTGTGTCACTCAAAAAAGGTCATTCGGGGTATGTAGCTCAAAAAATTTCATACCTGGGTATGATGCTCAAAACACATCATACCCGGATATGTCGCTCAA
Organism: Eupleurogrammus muticus; assembly: GCA_036785175.1. NCBI lineage: Eukaryota > Metazoa > Chordata > Actinopteri > Scombriformes > Trichiuridae > Eupleurogrammus > Eupleurogrammus muticus. Next base: position 12,059,196 of record JAYKQN010000006.1, read on the forward strand.
AAAAGGTCATACCGGGTATGTCGCTTAAAAGTGTTCAAACTTGTGTATGTCGCTCAAAATGGGCCATACGGTGGTGTGTCACTCAAAAAAGGTCATTCGGCGTGTGTAGCTCAAAAAATTTCATACCCGGGTATGACGCTCAAAACATGTCATACCCGGTTATGTCGCTCAAAAAAGGTCATACCGGGTATGTCGCTCAAAAGTGGTCAAACATGTGTATGTCGCTCAAAATGGGCCATACGCTGCTGTGTCACTCAAAAAAGATCATTCGGCGTATGCAGCTCAAAAAATTTCATACCCGGGTATGATGCTCAAAACACGTCATACCCGGATATGTCGATCAAAAAAGGTCATACCGGGTATGTCGCTCAAAAGTGGTCAAACTTGTGTCTGTCGCTCAAAATGGGCCATACGGTGGTGTGTCACTCAAAAAAGGTCATTCGGCGTATGTAGCTCAAAAAATTTCATACCCGGGTATGATGCTCAAAACACGTCATACCCGGATATGTCGATCAAAAAAGGTCATACCGGGTATGTCGCTCAAAAGTGGTCAAACTTGTGTATGTCGCTCAAAATAGGCTATAAGGTGGTGTGTCACTCAAAAAAGATCATTCAGGGTATGTAGCTCAAAAAATTTCATACCCGGGTATGACGCTCAAAACATGTCATACCCGGTTATGTCGCTCAAAAAAGGTCATACCGGGTATGTCGCTCAAAAGTGTTCAAACTTGTGTATGTCGCTCAAAATGGGCCATACGGTGGTGTGTCACTCAAAAAAGGTCATTCGGCGTGTGTAGCTCAAAAAATTTCATACCTGGGTATGATGCTCAAAACATGTCATACCCGGGTATGTCGCTCAAAAAAGGTCATACCGGGTATGTCGCTCAAAAGTGGTCAAACTTGTGTATGTCGCTCAAAATGGGCCATACGGTGGTGTGTCACTCAAAAAAGATCATTCGGCGTATGCAGCTCAAAAAATTTCATACCCGGGTATGATGCTCAAAACACGTCATACCCGGATATGTCGCTCAAAAAAGGTCACACCGGGTATGTCGCTCAAAAGTGGTCAAACTTGTGTATGTCGCTCAAAATGGGCCATACGGTGGTGTGTCACTCAAAAAAGATCATTCGGCGTATGCAGCTCAAAAAATTTCATACCTGGGTATGATGCTCAAAACACGTCATACCCGAATATGTCGCTCAAAAAAGGTCATACCGAGTATGTCGCTCAAAAGTGGTCAAACTTGTGTATGTCGCTCAAAATGAACCATACGGTGGTGTGTCACTCAAAAAAAGATCATTCGGCGTATGTAGCTCAAAAAATGTCATACCTGGGTATGATGCTCAAAACACGTCATACCCGGATATGTCGCTATAAAAAGGTCATACCGGGTATGTCGCTCAAAAGTGGTCAAACTTGTGTATGTCGCTCAAAATGGGCCATACGGTGGTGTGTCACTCAAAAAAGGTCATTCGGTGTATGTAGCTCAAAAAATTTCATACCCGGGTATGATGCTCAAAAAACGTCATACCCGGATATGTCGCTCAAAAAAGGTCATACCGGGTATGTCGCTTAAAAGTGTTCAAACTTGTGTATGTCGCTCAAAATGGGCCATACGGTGGTGTGTCACTCAAAAAAGGTCATTCGGCGTGTGTAGCTCAAAAAATTTCATACCCGGGTATGACGCTCATAACACGTCATACCCGGATATGTCGCTCAAAAAAGGTCATACCGAGTATGTTGCTCAAAAGTGGTCAAACTTGTATATGTCGCTCAAAATAGGCCATACGGTGGTGTGTCGCTCAAAAAAGGTCATACCGGGTATGTCGCTCAAAAGTGGTCAAACTTGTGTATGTCGCTCAAAATGGGCAATACGGTGGTGTGTCACTCAAAAAAGGTCATTCGGCGTATGTAGCTCAAAAAATTTCATACCTGGGTATGATGCTCAAAACAGGTCATACCCGGATATGTCGCTCAAAAAAGGTCATACCGGGTATGTCGCTTAAAAGTGTTCAAACTTGTGTATGTCGCTCAAAATGGGCCATACGGTGGTGTGTCACTCAAAAAAGGTCATTCGGCGTGTGTAGCTCAAAAAATTTCATACCCGGGTATGACGCTCAAAACATGTCATACCCGGTTATGTCACTCAAAAAAGGTCATACCGGGTATGTCGCTCAAAAGTGGTCAAACTTGTGTATGTCGCTCAAAATGGGCCATACGGTGGTGTGTCACTCAAAAAAAGGTCATTCGGCGTGTGTAGCTCAAAAAATTTCCGACACGGGTATGATGCTCAAAACACGTCATACCCGGGTATGTCGCTCAAAAAAGGTCATACCGGGTATGTCGCTCAAAAGTGTTCAAACTTGTGTATGTCGCTCAAAATAGGCCATACGGTGGTGTGTCACTCAAAAAAGATCATTCAGGGTATGTAGCTCAAAAAATTTCATACACGGGTATGATGCTCAAAACACGTCATACTCGGATATGTCGCTCAAAAAAGGTCATACCGGGTATGTCGCTCAAAAGTGTTCAAACTTGTATATGTCGCTCAAAATAGGCCATACGGTGGTGTGTCACTCAAAAAAGATCATTCGGCGTATGTAGCTCAAAAAATTTCATACCCGGGTATGATGCTCAAAACACGTCATACCCGGATATGTCGATCAAAAAAGGTCATACCGGGTATGTCACTCAAAAGTGGTCAAACTTGTGTATGTCGCTCAAAATGGGCCATACGGTGGTGTGTCACTCAAAAAAGGTCATTCGGCGTATGTAGCTCAAAAAATGTCATACCCGGGTATGATGCTCAAAAGACGTCATACCCGGTTATGTCGCTCAAAAAAGGTCATACCGGGTATGTCGCTCAAAAGTGTTCAAACTTGTGTATGTCGCTCAAAATGGGCCATACGGTGGTGTGTCACTCAAAAAAGATCATTCAGGGTATGTAGCTCAAAAAATTTCATACACGGGTATGATGCTCAAAACACGTCATACTCGGATATGTCGCTCAAAAAAGGTCATACCGGGTATGTCGCTCAAAAGTGTTCAAACTTGTATATGTCGCTCAAAATAGGCCATACGGTGGTGTGTCACTCAAAAAAGATCATTCGGCGTATGTAGCTCAAAAAATTTCATACCCGGGTATGATGCTCAAAACACGTCATACCCGGATATGTCGATCAAAAAAGGTCATACCGGGTATGTCACTCAAAAGTGGTCAAACTTGTGTATGTCGCTCAAAATGGGCCATACGGTGGTGTGTCACTCAAAAAAGGTCATTCGGCGTATGTAGCTCAAAAAATGTCATACCCGGGTATGATGCTCAAAAGACGTCATACCCGGTTATGTCGCTCAAAAAAGGTCATACCGGGTATGTCGCTCAAAAGTGGTCAAACTTGTGTATGTCGCTCAAAATGGGCCATACGGTGATGTGTGACTCAAAAAAGGTCATTCGGCGTATGTAGCTCAAAAAATTTCATACCTGGGTATGATGCTCAAAACACGTCATACCCGGGTATGTCGCTCAAAAAAGGTCATACCGGGTATGTCGCTCAAAAGTGTTCAAACTTGTGTATGTCGCTCAAAATGGGCCATACGGTGGTGTGTCACTCAAAAAAGGTCATTCGGCGTATGTAGCTCAAAAAATGTCATACCTGGGTATGATGCTCAAAACACATCATACCCGGGTATGTCGCTCAAAAAAGGTCATACCGGGTATGTCGCTCAAAAAAGGTCATACCGGGTATGTCACTCAAAAGTGGTCAAACTTGTGTATGTCGCTCAAAATGGGCCATACGGTGGTGTGTCACTCAAAAAAGGTCATTCGGCGTATGTAGCTCAAAAAATTTCATACCCGGGTATGATGCTCAAAAGACGTCATACCCGGTTATGTCGCTCAAAAAAGGTCATACCGGGTATGTCGCTCAAAAGTGGTCAAACTTGTGTATGTCGCTCAAAATGGGCCATACGGTGGTGTGTCACTCAAAAAAGATCATTCGGCGTATGCAGCTCAAAAAATTTCATACCTGGGTATGATGCTCAAAACACGTCATACCCGGATATGTCGCCCAAAAAAGGTCATACCGAGTATGTTGCTCAAAAGTGGTCAAACTTGTGTATGTCGCTCAAAATGGGCCATACGGTGGTGTGTCACTCAAAAAAAGATCATTCGGCGTATGTAGCTCAAAAAATTTCATACCCGGGTATGATGCTCAAAACACGTCATACCCGAGTATGTCGCTCAAAAAAGGTCATACCGGGTATGTTGCTCAAAAGTGGTCAAACTTGTATATGTCGCTCAAAATGGGCAAAACGGTGGTGTGTCACTCAAAAAAGGTCATTCGGCGTATGTAGCTCAAAAAATTTCATACCTGGGTATGATGCTCAAAACAGGTCATACCCGGATATGTCGATCCAAAAAGGTCATACCGGGTATGTCGCTCAAAAGTGGTCAAACATGTGTATGTCGCTCAAAATGAACCATACGGTGGTGTGTCACTCAAAAAAAGATCATTCGGCGTATGTAGCTCAAAAAATTTCATACCCGGGTATGATGCTCAAAACACGTCATAACCGGGTATGTCGCTCAAAAAAGGTCATACCGGGTATGTCGCTCAAAAGTGGTCAAACTTGTGTATTTCGCTCAAAATGGGCCATACGCTGGTGTGTCACTCAAAAAAGATCATTCGGCGTATGCAGCTAAAAAAATTTCATACCTGGGTATGATGCTCAAAACACGTCATACCCGGATATGTCGCTCAAAAAAGGTCATACCGGGTATGTCGCTCAAAAGTGGTCAAACTTGTGTATGTCGCTCAAAATGGGCCATACGGTGGTGTGTCACTCAAAAAAGATCATTCGGCGTATGCAGCTCAAAAAATTTCATACCTGGGTATGATGCTCATAACACGTCATACCCGGATATGTCGCTCAAAAAAGGTCATACCGAGTATGTTGCTCAAAAGTGGTCAAACTTGTATATGTCGCTCAAAATAGGCCATACGGTGGTGTGTCACTCAAAAAAGGTCATTCGGCGTATGTAGCTCAAAAAATTTCATACCTGGGTATGATGCTCAAAACACATCATACCCGGATATGTCGCTCAAAAAAGGTCATACCGGGTATGTCGCTTAAAAGTGTTCAAACTTGTGTATGTCGCTCAAAATGGGCCATACGGTGGTGTGTCACTCAAAAAAGGTCATTCGGCGTGTGTAGCTCAAAAAATTTCATACCCGGGTATGACGCTCAAAACATGTCATACCCGGTTATGTCGCTCAAAAAAGGTCATACCGGGTATGTCGCTCAAAAGTGGTCAAACTTGTGTATGTCGCTCAAAATGGGGCATACGGTGGTGTGTCACTCAAAAAAGATCATTCAGGGTATGTAGCTCAAAAAATTTCATACCCGGGTATGACGCTCAAAACATGTCATACCCGGTTATGTCGCTCAAAAAAGGTCATACCGGGTATGTCGCTCAAAAGTGGTCAAACTTGTGTATGTCGCTCAAAATGGGCCATACGGTGGTGTGTCACTCAAAAAAGATCATTCGGCGTATGCAGCTCAAAAAATTTCATACCTGGGTATGATGCTCAAAACACGTCATACCCGGATATGTCGCCCAAAAAAGGTCATACCGGGTATGTCGCTCAAAAGTGGTCAAACTTGTGTATGTCGCTCAAAATGGGGCATACGGTGGTGTGTCACTCAAAAAAGGTCATTCGGCGTGTGTAGCTCAAAAAATTTCATACCCGGTTATGTCGCTCAAAAAAGGTCATACCGGGTTTGTCGCTCAAAAGTGGTCAAACTTGTGTATGTCGCTCAAAATGGGGCATACGGTGGTGTGTCACTCAAAAAAGATCATTCGGCGTATGCAGCTCAAAAAATTTCATACCTGGGTATGATGCTCAAAACACGTCATAGCCGGATATGTCGCTCAAAAAAGGTCATACCGAGTATGTTGCTCAAAAGTGGTCAAACTTGTGTATGTCGCTCAAAATGGGCCATACGGTGGTGTGTCACTCAAAAAAAGATCATTCGGCGTATGTAGCTCAAAAAATTTCATACCCGGGTATGATGCTCAAAACACGTCATACCCGAGTATGTCGCTCAAAAAAGGTCATACCGGGTATGTCGCTCAAAAGTGGTCAAACTTGTATATGTCGCTCAAAATGGGCAAAACGGTGGTGTGTCACTCAAAAAAGGTCATTTGGCGTATGTAGCTCAAAAAATTTCATACCTGGGTATGATGCTCCAAACAGGTCATACCCGGATATGTCGATCCAAAAAGGTCATACCGGGTATGTCGCTCAAAAGTGGTCAAACTTGTATATGTCGCTCAAAATGGGCCATACGGTGGTGTGTCACTCAAAAAAGGTCATTCGGCGTATGTAGCTCAAAAAATTTCCGACACGGGTATGATGCTCAAAACACGTCATACCCGGATATGTCGATCAAAAAAGGTCATACCGGGTATGTCACTCAAAAGTGGTCAAACTTGTGTATGTCGCTCAAAATGGGCCATACGGTGGTGTGTCACTCAAAAAAGGTCATTCGGCGTATGTAGCTCAAAGAATGTCATACCCGGGTATGATGCTCAAAAGACGTCATACCCGGTTATGTCGCTCAAAAAAGGTCATACCGGGTATGTCGCTCAAAAGTGGTCAAACTTGTGTATGTCGCTCAAAATGGGCCATACGGTGATGTGTCACTCAAAAAAGGTCATTCGGCGTATGTAGCTCAAAAAATTTCATACCTGGGTATGATGCTCAAAACACGTCATACCCGGGTATGTCGCTCAAAAAAGGTCATACCGGGTATGTCGCTCAAAAGTGGTCAAACTTGTGTATGTCGCTCAAAATGGGCCATACGGTGGTGTGTCACTCAAAAAAGATCATTCGGCGTATGCAGCTCAAAAAATTTCATACCTGGGTATGATGCTCAAAACATGTCATACCCGGATATGTCGCCCAAAAAAGATCATACCGGGTATGTCGCTCAAAAGTGGTCAAACTTGTGTATGTCGCTCAAAATGAACCATACGGTGGTGTGTCACTCAAAAAATGATCATTCGGCGTATGTAGCTCAAAAAATTTCATACCCGGGTATGATGCTCAAAACACGTCATACCCGGGTATGTCGCTCAAAAAAGGTCATACCGGGTATGTCACTCAAAAGTGTTCAAACTTGTGTATGTCGCTCAAAATAGGCCATACGGTGGTGTGTCACTCAAAAAAGGTCATTCGGGGTATGTAGCTCAAAAAATTTCATACCTGGGTATGATGCTCAAAACACGTCATACCCGGATATGTCGCTCAAAAAAGGTCATACCGGGTATGTCGCTCAAAAGTGTTCAAACTTGTGTATGTCACTCAAAATGGGCCATACGGTGGTGTGTCACTCAAAAAAGGTCATTCGGCGTATGTAGCTCAAAAAATGTCATACCTGGGTATGATGCTCAAAACACATCATACCCGGGTATGTCGCTCAAAAAAGGTCATACCGGGTATGTCGCTCAAAAGTGTTCAAACTTGTATATGTCGCTCAAAATAGGCCATACGGTGGTGTGTCACTAAAAAAGATCATTCGGCGTATGTAGCTCAAAAAATGTCATACCTGGGTATGATGCTCAAAACATGTCATACCCGGGTATGTCGCTCAAAAAAGGTCATACCGGGTATGTCGCTCAAAAGTGTTCAAACTTGTGTATGTCGCTCAAAATAGGCCATACGGTGGTGTGTCACTCAAAAAAGGTCATTCGGGGTATGTAGCTCAAAAAATTTCATACCTGGGTATGATGTTCAAAACACGTCATACCCGGATATGTCGCTCAAAAAAGGTCATACCGGGTATGTCGCTCAAAAGTGTTCAAACTTGTGTATGTCGCTCAAAATGGGCCATACGGTGGTGTGTCACTCAAAAAAGGTCATTCGGCGTATGTAGCTCAAAAAATGTCATACCTGGGTATGATGCTCAAAACACATCATACCCGGGTATGTCGCTCAAAAAAGGTCATACCGGGTATGTCTCTCAAAAAAGGTCATACCGGGTATGTCACTCAAAAGTGGTCAAACTTGTGTATGTCGCTCAAAATGGGCCATACGGTGGTGTGTCACTCAAAAAAGGTCATTCGGCGTATGTAGCTCAAAAAATTTCATACCCGGGTATGATGCTCAAAACACGTCATACCCGGATATGTCGCTCAAAAAAGGTCATACCGGGTATGTCGCTCAAAAGTGTTCAAACTTGTGTTTGTCGCTCAAAATGGGCCATACGGTGGTGTGTCACTCAAAAAAGGTCATTCGGCGTGTGTAGCTCAAAAGATTTCATACCCGGGTATGACGCTCAAAACATGTCATACCCGGTTATGTCGCTCAAAAAAGGTCATACCGGGTATGTCGCTCAAAAGTGTTCAAACTTGTATATGTCGCTCAAAATGGGCAAAACGGTGGTGTGTCACTCAAAAAAGGTCATTCGGCGTATGTAGCTCAAAAAATTTCATACCTGGGTATGATGCTCCAAACAGGTCATACCCGGATATGTCGATCCAAAAAGGTCATACCGGGTATGTCGCTCAAAAGTGGTCAAACTTGTATATGTCGCTCAAAATGGGCCATACGGTGGTGTGTCACTCAAAAAAGGTCATTCGGCGTATGTAGCTCAAAAAATTTCCGACACGGGTATGATGCTCAAAACACGTCATACCCGGATATGTCGATCAAAAAAGGTCATACCGGGTATGTCACTCAAAAGTGGTCAAACTTGTGTATGTCGCTCAAAATGGGCCATACGGTGGTGTGTCACTCAAAAAAGGTCATTCGGCGTATGTAGCTCAAAAAATGTCATACCTGGGTATGATGCTCAAAACACGTCATACCCGGGTATGTCGCTCAAAAAAGGTCATACCGGGTATGTCGCTCAAAAGTGTTCAAACTTGTGTATGTCGCTCAAAATGGGCCATACGGTGGTGTGTCACTCAAAAAAGGTCATTCGGCGTATGTAGCTCAAAAAATGTCATACCTGGGTATGATGCTCAAAACACATCATACCCGGGTATGTCGCTCAAAAAAGGTCATACCGGGTATGTCGCTCAAAAAAGGTCATACCAGGTATGTCACTCAAAAGTGGTCAAACTTGTGTATGTCGCTCAAAATGGGCCATACGGTGGTGTGTCACTCAAAAAAGGTCATTCGGCGTATGTAGCTCAAAAAATTTCATACCCGGGTATGATGCTCAAAAGACGTCATACCCGGTTATGTCGCTCAAAAAAGGTCATACCGGGTATGTCGCTCAAAAGTGGTCAAACTTGTGTATGTCGCTCAAAATAGGCCATACGGTGGTGTGTCACTCAAAAAAGATCATTCAGGGTATGTAGCTCAAAAAATTTCATACCCGGGTATGACGCTCAAAACATGTCATACCCGGTTATGTCGCTCAAAAAAGGTCATACCGGGTATGTCGCTCAAAAGTGGTCAAACTTGTGTATGTCGCTCAAAATGGGCCATACGGTGGTGTGTCACTCAAAAAAGATCATTCGGCGTATGCAGCTCAAAAAATTTCATACCTGGGTATGATGCTCAAAACACGTCATACCCGGATATGTCGCCCAAAAAAGGTCATACCGGGTATGTCGCTCAAAAGTGGTCAAACTTGTGTATGTCGCTCAAAATGAACCATACGGTGGTGTGTCACTCAAAAAATGATCATTCGGCGTATGTAGCTCAAAAAATTTCATACCCGGGTATGATGCTCAAAACACGTCATACCCGGGTATGTCGCTCAAAAAAGGTCATACCGGGTATGTCACTCAAAAGTGTTCAAACTTGTATATGTCGCTCAAAATAGGCCATACGGTGGTGTGTCACTCAAAAAAGATCATTCGGCGTATGTAGCTCAAAAATGTCATACCTGGGTATGATGCTCAAAACATGTCATACCCGGTTATGTCGCTCAAAAAAGGTCATACCGGGTATGTCGCTCAAAAGTGTTCAAACTTGTGTATGTCGCTCAAAATAGGCCATACGGTGGTGTGTCACTCAAAAAAGGTCATTCGGGGTATGTAGCTCAAAAAATGTCATACCTGGGTATGATGCTCAAAACACGTCATACCCGAGTATGTCGCTCAAAAAAGGTCATACCGGGTATGTCGCTCAAAAGTGGTCAAACTTGTATATGTCGCTCAAAATGGGCAAAACGGTGGTGTGTCACTCAAAAAAGGTCATTCGGCGTATGTAGCTCAAAAAATTTCATACCTGGGTATGATGCTCCAAACAGGTCATACCCGGATATGTCGATCCAAAAAGGTCATACCGGGCATGTCGCTCAAAAGTGGTCAAACTTGTATATGTCGCTCAAAATGGGCCATACGGTGGTGTGTCACTCAAAAAAGGTCATTCGGCGTATGTAGCTCAAAAAATTTCCGACACGGGTATGATGCTCAAAACACGTCATACCCGGATATGTCGCTCAAAAAAGGTCATACCGGGTATGTCACTCAAAAGTGGTCAAACTTGTGTATGTCGCTCAAAATGGGCCATACGGTGGTGTGTCACTCAAAAAAGGTCATTCGGCGTATGTAGCTCAAAAAATGTCATACCCGGGTATGATGCTCAAAAGACGTCATACCCGGTTATGTCGCTCAAAAAAGGTCATACCGGGTATGTCGCTCAAAAGTGTTCAAACTTGTGTTTGTCGCTCAAAATGGGCCATAAGGTGGTGTGTCACTCAAAAAAGGTCATTCGGCGTATGTAGCTCAAAAAATTTCCGACACGGGTATGATGCTCAAAAGACGTCATACCCGGTTATGTCGCTCAAAAAAGGTCATACCGGGTATGTCGCTCAAAAGTGTTCAAACTTGTGTTTGTCGCTCAAAATGGGCCATACGGTGGTGTGTCACTCAAAAAAGGTCATTCGGCGTATGTAGCTCAAAAAATGTCATACCCGGGTATGATGCTCAAAAGACATCATACCCGGTTATGTCGCTCAAAAAAGGTCATACCGGGTATGTCGCTCAAAAGTGGTCAAACTTGTGTATGTCGCTCAAAATGGGCCATACGGTGATGTGTCACTCAAAAAAGGTCATTCGGCGTATGTAGCTCAAAAAATTTCATACCTGGGTATGATGCTCAAAACACGTCATACCCGGGTATGTCGCTCAAAAAAGGTCATACCGGGTATGTCGCTCAAAAGTGTTCAAACTTGTGTATGTCGCTCAAAATGGGCCATACGGTGGTGTGTCACTCAAAAAAGGTCATTCGGCGTATGTAGCTCAAAAAATGTCATACCTGGGTATGATGCTCAAAACACATCATACCCGGGTATGTCGCTCAAAAAAGGTCATACCGGGTATGTCGCTCAAAAAAGGTCATACCGGGTATGTCACTCAAAAGTGGTCAAACTTGTGTATGTCGCTCAAAATGGGCCATACGGTGGTGTGTCACTCAAAAAAGGTCATTCGGCGTATGTAGCTCAAAAAATTTCATACCCGGGTATGATGCTCAAAAGACGTCATACCCGGTTATGTCGCTCAAAAAAGGTCATACCGGGTATGTCGCTCAAAAGTGGTCAAACTTGTGTATGTCGCTCAAAATAGGCCATACGGTGGTGTGTCACTCAAAAAAGATCATTCAGGGTATGTAGCTCAAAAAATTTCATACCCGGGTATGACGCTCAAAACATGTCATACCCGGTTATGTCGCTCAAAAAAGGTCATACCGGGTATGTCGCTCAAAAGTGGTCAAACTTGTGTATGTCGCTCAAAATGGGCCATACGGTGGTGTGTCACTCAAAAAAGATCATTCGGCGTATGCAGCTCAAAAAATTTCATACCTGGGTATGATGCTCAAAACACGTCATACCCGGATATGTCGCCCAAAAAAGGTCATACCGGGTATGTCGCTCAAAAGTGGTCAAACTTGTGTATGTCGCTCAAAATGAACCATACGGTGGTGTGTCACTCAAAAAATGATCATTCGGCGTATGTAGCTCAAAAAATTTCATACCCGGGTATGATGCTCAAAACACGTCATACCCGGGTATGTCGCTCAAAAAAGGTCATACCGGGTATGTCACTCAAAAGTGTTCAAACTTGTGTATGTCGCTCAAAATAGGCCATACGGTGGTGTGTCACTCAAAAAAGATCATTCGGCGTATGTAGCTCAAAAAATGTCATACCTGGGTATGATGCTCAAAACATGTCATACCCGGTTATGTCGCTCAAAAAAGGTCATACCGGGTATGTCGCTCAAAAGTGTTCAAACTTGTGTATGTCGCTCAAAATAGGCCATACGGTGGTGTGTCACTCAAAAAAGGTCATTCGGGGTATGTAGCTCAAAAAATTTCATACCTGGGTATGATGTTCAAAACACGTCATACCCGGATATGTCGCTCAAAAAAGGTCATACCGGGTATGTCGCTCAAAAGTGTTCAAACTTGTGTATGTCGCTCAAAATGGGCCATACGGTGGTGTGTCACTCAAAAAAGGTCATTCGGCGTATGTAGCTCAAAAAATGTCATACCTGGGTATGATGCTCAAAACACGTCATACCCGAGTATGTCGCTCAAAAAAGGTCATACCGGGTATGTCGCTCAAAAGTGGTCAAACTTGTGTATGTCGCTCAAAATAGGCCATACGGTGGTGTGTCACTCAAAAAAGATCATTCAGGGTATGTAGCTCAAAAAATTTCATACCCGGGTATGACGCTCAAAACATGTCATACCCGGTTATGTCGCTCAAAAAAGGTCATACCGGGTATGTCGCTCAAAAGTGGTCAAACTTGTGTATGTCGCTCAAAATGGGCCATACGGTGGTGTGTCACTCAAAAAAGATCATTCGGCGTATGCAGCTCAAAAAATTTCATACCTGGGTATGATGCTCAAAACACGTCATACCCGGATATGTCGCCCAAAAAAGGTCATACCGGGTATGTCGCTCAAAAGTGGTCAAACTTGTGTATGTCGCTCAAAATGAACCATACGGTGGTGTGTCACTCAAAAAATGATCATTCGGCGTATGTAGCTCAAAAAATTTCATACCCGGGTATGATGCTCAAAACACGTCATACCCGGATATGTCGCTCAAAAAAGGTCATACCGGGTATGTCGCTCAAAAGTGGTCAAACTTGTGTATGTCGCTCAAAATAGGCCATACGGTGGTGTGTCACTCAAAAAAGATCATTCGGCGTATGTAGCTCAAAAAATGTCATACCTGGGTATGATGCTCAAAACATGTCATACCCGGTTATGTTGCTCAAAAAAGGTCATACCGGGTATGTCGCTCAAAAGTGTTCAAACTTGTGTATGTCGCTCAAAATGGGCCATACGGTGGTGTGTCACTCAAAAAAGGTCATTCGGCGTGTGTAGCTCAAAAAATTTCATACCCGGGTATGACGCTCAAAACATGTCATACCCGGTTATGTCGCTCAAAAAAGGTCATACCGGGTTTGTCGCTCAAAAGTGGTCAAACTTGTGTATGTCGCTCAAAATGTGGCATACGGTGGTGTGTCACTCAAAAAAGATCATTCGGCGTATGCAGCTCAAAAAATTTCATACCTGGGTATGATGCTCAAAACACGTCATAGCCGGATATGTCGCTCAAAAAAGGTCATACCGAGTATGTTGCTCAAAAGTGGTCAAACTTGTGTATGTCGCTCAAAATGGGCCATACGGTGGTGTGTCACTCAAAAAAAGATCATTCGGCGTATGTAGCTCAAAAAATTTCATACCCGGGTATGATGCTCAAAACACGTCATACCCGAGTATGTCGCTCAAAAAAGGTCATACCGGGTATGTCGCTCAAAAGTGGTCAAACTTGTATATGTCGCTCAAAATGGGCAAAACGATGGTGTGTCACTCAAAAAAGGTCATTCGGCGTATGTAGCTCAAAAAATTTCATACCCGGGTATGATGCTCAAAACACGTCATACCCGAGTATGTCGCTCAAAAAAGGTCATACCGGGTATGTCGCTCAAAAGTGGTCAAACTTGTATATGTCGCTCAAAATGGGCAAAACGGTGGTGTGTCACTCAAAAAAGGTCATTCGGCGTATGTAGCTCAAAAAATTTCATACCTGGGTATGATGCTCCAAACAGGTCATACCCGGATATGTCGATCCAAAAAGGTCATACCGGGTATGTCGCTCAAAAGTGGTCAAACTTGTATATGTCGCTCAAAATGGGCCATACGGTGGTGTGTCACTCAAAAAAGGTCATTCGGCGTATGTAGCTCAAAAAATTTCCGACACGGGTATGATGCTCAAAACACGTCATACCCGGATATGTCGATCAAAAAAGGTCATACCGGGTATGTCACTCAAAAGTGGTCAAACTTGTGTATGTCGCTCAAAATGGGCCATACGGTGGTGTGTCACTCAAAAAAGGTCATTCGGCGTATGTAGCTCAAAAAATGTCATACCCGGGTATGATGCTCAAAAGACGTCATACCCGGTTATGTCGCTCAAAAAAGGTCATACCGGGTATGTCGCTCAAAAGTGGTCAAACTTGTGTATGTCGCTCAAAATGGGCCATACGGTGATGTGTCACTCAAAAAAGGTCATTCGGCGTATGTAGCTCAAAAAATTTCATACCTGGGTATGATGCTCAAAACACGTCATACCCGGGTATGTCGCTCAAAAAAGGTCATACCGGGTATGTCGCTCAAAAGTGTTCAAACTTGTGTATGTCGCTCAAAATGGGCCATACGGTGGTGTGTCACTCAAAAAAGGTCATTCGGCGTATGTAGCTCAAAAAATGTCATACCTGGGTATGATGCTCAAAACACATCATACCCGGGTATGTCGCTCAAAAAAGGTCATACCGGGTATGTCGCTCAAAAAAGGTCATACCGGGTATGTCACTCAAAAGTGGTCAAACTTGTGTATGTCGCTCAAAATGGGCCATACGGTGGTGTGTCACTCAAAAAAGGTCATTCGTCGTATGTAGCTCAAAAAATTTCATACCCGGGTATGATGCTCAAAAGACGTCATACCCGGTTATGTTGCTCAAAAAAGGTCATACCGGGTATGTCGCTCAAAAGTGGTCAAACTTGTGTATGTCGCTCAAAATAGGCCATACGGTGGTGTGTCACTCAAAAAAGATCATTCAGGGTATGTAGCTCAAAAAATTTCATACCCGGGTATGACGCTCAAAACATGTCATACCCGGTTATGTCGCTCAAAAAAGGTCATACCGGGTATGTCGCTCAAAAGTGGTCAAACTTGTGTATGTCGCTCAAAATGGGCCATACGGTGGTGTGTCACTCAAAAAAGATCATTCGGCGTATGCAGCTCAAAAAATTTCATACCTGGGTATGATGCTCAAAACATGTCATACCCGGTTATGTCGCTCAAAAAAGGTCATACCGGGTATGTCGCTCAAAAGTGTTCAAACTTGTGTATGTCGCTCAAAATGGGCCATACGGTGGTGTGTCACTCAAAAAAGATCATTCGGCGTATGCAGCTCAAAAAATTTCATACCTGGGTATGATGCTCAAAACACGTCATACCCGGATATGTCGCTCAAAAGTGGTCAAACTTGTGTATGTCGCTCAAAATGAACCATACGGTGGTGTGTCACTCAAAAAATGATCATTCGGCGTATGTAGCTCAAAAAATTTCATACCCGGGTATGATGCTCAAAACACGTCATACCCGGGTATGTCGCTCAAAAAAGGTCATACCGGGTATGTCGCTCAAAAGTGTTCAAACTTGTGTATGTCGCTCAAAATGGGCCATACGGTGGTGTGTCACTCAAAAAAGGTCATTCGGCGTGTGTAGCTCAAAAAATTTCATACCTGGGTATGATGCTCCAAACAGGTCATACCCGGATATGTCGATCCAAAAAGGTCATACCGGGTATGTCGCTCAAAAGTGGTCAAACTTGTATATGTCGCTCAAAATGGGCCATACGGTGGTGTGTCACTCAAAAAAGGTCATTCGGCGTATGTAGCTCAAAAAATTTCCGACACGGGTATGATGCTCAAAAGACGTCATACCCGGTTATGTCGCTCAAAAAAGGTCATACCGGGTATGTCGCTCAAAAGTGGTCAAACTTGTGTATGTCGCTCAAAATGGGCCATACGGTGATGTGTCACTCAAAAAAGGTCATTCGGCGTATGTAGCTCAAAAAATTTCATACCTGGGTATGATGCTCAAAACACGTCATACCCGGGTATGTCGCTCAAAAAAGGTCATACCGGGTATGTCGCTCAAAAGTGTTCAAACTTGTGTATGTCGCTCAAAATGGGCCATACGGTGGTGTGTCACTCAAAAAAGGTCATTCGGCGTATGTAGCTCAAAAAATGTCATACCTGGGTATGATGCTCAAAACACATCATACCCGGGTATGTCGCTCAAAAAAGGTCATACCGGGTATGTCGCTCAAAAAAGGTCATACCGGGTATGTCACTCAAAAGTGGTCAAACTTGTGTATGTCGCTCAAAATGGGCCATACGGTGGTGTGTCACTCAAAAAAGGTCATTCGGCGTATGTAGCTCAAAAAATTTCATACCCGGGTAGATGCTCAAAAGACGTCATACCCGGTTATGTCGCTCAAAAAAGGTCATACCGGGTATGTCGCTCAGAAGTGGTCAAACTTGTGTATGTCGCTCAAAATAGGCCATACGGTGGTGTGTCACTCAAAAAAGATCATTCAGGGTATGTAGCTCAAAAAATTTCATACCCGGGTATGACGCTCAAAACATGTCATACCCGGTTATGTCGCTCAAAAAAGGTCATACCGGGTATGTCGCTCAAAAGTGGTCAAACTTGTGTATGTCGTTCAAAATGGGCCATACGGTGGTGTGTCACTCAAAAAAGATCATTCGGCGTATGCAGCTCAAAAAATTTCATACCTGGGTATGATGCTCAAAACACGTCATACCCGGATATGTCGCCCAAAAAAGGTCATACCGGGTATGTCGCTCAAAAGTGGTCAAACTTGTGTATGTCGCTCAAAATGAACCATACGGTGGTGTGTCACTCAAAAAATGATCATTCGGCGTATGTAGCTCAAAAAATTTCATACCCGGGTATGATGCTCAAAACACGTCATACCCGGGTATGTCGCTCAAAAAAGGTCATACCGGGTATGTCACTCAAAAGTGTTCAAACTTGTGTATGTCGCTCAAGATAGGCCATACGGTGGTGTGTCACTCAAAAAAGGTCATTCGGCGTATGTAGCTCAAAAAATTTCATACCCGGGTATGATGCTCAAAAGACGTCATACCCGGTTATGTCGCTCAAAAAAGGTCATACCGGGTATGTCGCTCAAAAGTGGTCAAACTTGTGTATGTCGCTCAAAATAGGCCATACGGTGGTGTGTCACTCAAAAAAGGTCATTCGGCGTGTGTAGCTCAAAAAATTTCATACCCGGGTATGACGCTCAAAACATGTCATACCCGGTTATGTCGCTCAAAAAAGGTCATACCGGGTTTGTCGCTCAAAAGTGGTCAAACTTGTGTATGTCGCTCAAAATGGGGCATACGGTGGTGTGTCACTCAAAAAAGATCATTCGGCGTATGCAGCTCAAAAAATTTCATACCTGGGTATGATGCTCAAAACACGTCATAGCCGGATATGTCGCTCAAAAAAGGTCATACCGAGTATGTTGCTCAAAAGTGGTCAAACTTGTGTATGTCGCTCAAACAGCAAACAGGTCATACCCGGATATGTCGATCCAAAAAGGTCATACCGGGTATGTCGCTCAAAAGTGGTCAAACTTGTATATGTCGCTCAAAATGGGCCATACGGTGGTGTGTCACTCAAAAAAGGTCATTCGGCGTATGTAGCTCAAAAAATTTCCGACACGGGTATGATGCTCAAAACACGTCATACCCGGATATGTCGATCAAAAAACGTCATACCGGGTATGTCACTCAAAAGTGGTCAAACTTGTGTATGTCGCTCAAAATGGGCCATACGGTGGTGTGTCACTCAAAAAAGGTCTTTCGGCGTATGTAGCTCAAAAAATGTCATACCCGGGTATGATGCTCAAAAGACGTCATACCCGGTTATGTCGCTCAAAAAAGGTCATACCGGGTATGTCGCTCAAAAGTGGTCAAACTTGTGTATGTCGCTCAAAATGGGCCATACGGTGATGTGTCACTCAAAAAAGGTCATTCGGCGTATGTAGCTCAAAAAATTTCATACCTGGGTATGATGCTCAAAACACGTCATACCCGGGTATGTCGCTCAAAAAAGGTCATACCGGGTATGTCGCTCAAAAGTGTTCAAACTTGTGTATGTCGCTCAAAATGGGCCATACGGTGGTGTGTCACTCAAAAAAGGTCATTCGGCGTATGTAGCTCAAAAAATGTCATACCTGGGTATGATGCTCAAAACACATCATACCCGGGTATGTCGCTCAAAAAAGGTCATACCGGGTATGTCGCTCAAAAAAGGTCATACCGGGTATGTCACTCAAAAGTGGTCAAACTTGTGTATGTCGCTCAAAATGGGCCATACGGTGGTGTGTCACTCAAAAAAGGTCATTCGGCGTATGTAGCTCAAAAAATTTCATACCCGGGTATGATGCTCAAAAGACGTCATACCCGGTTATGTCGCTCAAAAAAGGTCATACCGGGTATGTCGCTCAAAAGTGGTCAAACTTGTGTATGTCGCTCAAAATGGGCCATACGGTGGTGTGTCACTCAAAAAAGATCATTCGGCGTATGCAGCTCAAAAAATTTCATACCTGGGTATGATGCTCAAAACACGTCATACCCGGATATGTCGCCCAAAAAAGGTCATACCGGGTATGTCGCTCAAAAGTGGTCAAACTTGTGTATGTCGCTCAAAATGAACCATACGGTGGTGTGTCACTCAAAAAATGATCATTCGGCGTATGTAGCTCAAAAAATGTCATACCCGGGTATGATGCTCAAAACACGTCATACCCGGGTATGTCGCTCAAAAAAGGTCATACCGGGTATGTCACTCAAAAGTGTTCAAACTTGTGTATGTCGCTCAAAATAGGCCATACGGTGGTGTGTCACTCAAAAAAGGTCATTCGGGGTATGTAGCTCAAAAAATTTCATACCTGGGTATGATGCTCAAAACACGTCATACCCGGATATGTCGCTCAAAAAAGGTCATACCGGGTATGTCGCTCAAAAGTGTTCAAACTTGTGTATGTCGCTCAAAATGGGCCATACGGTGGTGTGTCACTCAAAAAAGGTCATTCGGCGAATGTAGCTCAAAAAATGTCATACCTGGGTATGATGCTCAAAACACATCATACCCGGGTATGTCGCTCAAAAAAGGTCATACCGGGTATGTCGCTCAAAAGTGTTCAAACTTGTATATGTCGCTCAAAATAGGCCATACGGTGGTGTGTCACTCAAAAAAGATCATTCGGCGTATGTAGCTCAAAAAATGTCATACCTGGGTATGATGCTCAAAACATGTCATACCCGGTTATGTCGCTCAAAAAAGGTCATACCGGGTATGTCGCTCAAAAGTGTTCAAACTTGTGTATGTCGCTCAAAATGGGCCATACGGTGGTGTGTCACTCAAAAAAGGTCATTCGGCGTATGTAGCTCAAAAAATTTCATACCCGGGTATGATGCTCAAAACACGTCATACCCGGATATGTCGCTCAAAAAAGGTCATACCGGGTATGTCGCTCAAAAGTGTTCAAACTTGTGTATGTCGCTCAAAATAGGCCATACGGTGGTGTGTCACTCAAAAAAGGTCATTCGGCGTATGTAGCTCAAAAAATTTCATACCCGGGTATGATGCTCAAAAGACGTCATACCCGGTTATGTCGCTCAAAAAAGGTCATACCGGGTATGTCGCTCATAAGTGGTCAAACTTGTGTATGTCGCTCAAAATAGGCCATACGGTGGTGTGTCACTCAAAAAAGATCATTCAGGGTATGTAGCTCAAAAAATTTCATACCCGGGTATGACGCTCAAAACATGTCATACCCGGTTATGTCGCTCAAAAAAGGTCATACCGGGTATGTCGCTCAAAAGTGGTCAAACTTGTGTATGTCGTTCAAAATGGGCCATACGGTGGTGTGTCACTCAAAAAAGATCATTCGGCGTATGCAGCTCAAAAAATTTCATACCTGGGTATGATGCTCAAAACACGTCATACCCGGATATGTCGCCCAAAAAAGGTCATACCGGGTATGTCGCTCAAAAGTGGTCAAACTTGTGTATGTCGCTCAAAATGAACCATACGGTGGTGTGTCACTCAAAAAATGATCATTCGGCGTATGTAGCTCAAAAAATTTCATACCCGGGTATGATGCTCAAAACACGTCATACCCGGGTATGTCGCTCAAAAAAGGTCATACCGGGTATGTCACTCAAAAGTGTTCAAACTTGTGTATGTCGCTCAAAATAGGCCATACGGTGGTGTGTCACTCAAAAAAGGTCATTCGGCGTATGTAGCTCAAAAAATTTCATACCCGGGTATGATGCTCAAAAGACGTCATACCCGGTTATGTCGCTCAAAAAAGGTCATACCGGGTATGTCGCTCAAAAGTGGTCAAACTTGTGTATGTCGCTCAAAATAGGCCATACGGTGGTGTGTCACTCAAAAAAGGTCATTCGGCGTGTGTAGCTCAAAAAATTTCATACCCGGGTATGACGCTCAAAACATGTCATACCCGGTTATGTCGCTCAAAAAAGGTCATACCGGGTTTGTCGCTCAAAAGTGGTCAAACTTGTGTATGTCGCTCAAAATGGGGCATACGGTGGTGTGTCACTCAAAAAAGATCATTCGGCGTATGCAGCTCAAAAAATTTCATACCTGGGTATGATGCTCAAAACACGTCATAGCCGGATATGTCGCTCAAAAAAGGTCATACCGAGTATGTTGCTCAAAAGTGGTCAAACTTGTGTATGTCGCTCAAACAGCAAACAGGTCATACCCGGATATGTCGATCCAAAAAGGTCATACCGGGTATGTCGCTCAAAAGTGGTCAAACTTGTATATGTCGCTCAAAATGGGCCATACGGTGGTGTGTCACTCAAAAAAGGTCATTCGGCGTATGTAGCTCAAAAAATTTCCGACACGGGTATGATGCTCAAAACACGTCATACCCGGATATGTCGCTCAAAAAAGGTCATACCGGGTATGTCGCTCAAAAAAGGTCATACCGGGTATGTCACTCAAAAGTGGTCAAACTTGTGTATGTCGCTCAAAATGGGCCATACGGTGGTGTGTCACTCAAAAAAGGTCATTCGGCGTATGTAGCTCAAAAAATTTCATACCCGGGTATGATGCTCAAAAGACGTCATACCCGGTTATGTCGCTCAAAAAAGGTCATACCGGGTATGTCGCTCAAAAGTGGTCAAACTTGTGTATGTCGCTCAAAATAGGCCATACGGTGGTGTGTCACTCAAAAAAGATCATTCAGGGTATGTAGCTCAAAAAATTTCATACCCGGGTATGACGCTCAAAACATGTCATACCCGGTTATGTCGCTCAAAAAAGGTCATACCGGGTATGTCGCTCAAAAGTGGTCAAACTTGTGTATGTCGCTCAAAATGGGCCATACGGTGGTGTGTCACTCAAAAAAGATCATTCGGCGTATGCAGCTCAAAAAATTTCATACCTGGGTATGATGCTCAAAACACGTCATACCCGGATATGTCGCCCAAAAAAGGTCATACCGGGTATGTCGCTCAAAAGTGGTCAAACTTGTGTATGTCGCTCAAAATGAACCATACGGTGGTGTGTCACTCAAAAAATGATCATTCGGCGTATGTAGCTCAAAAAATGTCATACCCGGGTATGATGCTCAAAACACGTCATACCCGGGTATGTCGCTCAAAAAAGGTCATACCGGGTATGTCACTCAAAAGTGTTCAAACTTGTGTATGTCGCTCAAAATAGGCCATACGGTGGTGTGTCACTCAAAAAAGGTCATTCGGGGTATGTAGCTCAAAAAATTTCATACCTGGGTATGATGCTCAAAACACGTCATACCCGGATATGTCGCTCAAAAAAGGTCATACCGGGTATGTCGCTCAAAAGTGTTCAAACTTGTGTATGTCGCTCAAAATGGGCCATACGGTGGTGTGTCACTCAAAAAAGGTCATTCGGCGAATGTAGCTCAAAAAATGTCATACCTGGGTATGATGCTCAAAACACATCATACCCGGGTATGTCGCTCAAAAAAGGTCATACCGGGTATGTCGCTCAAAAGTGTTCAAACTTGTATATGTCGCTCAAAATAGGCCATACGGTGGTGTGTCACTCAAAAAAGATCATTCGGCGTATGTAGCTCAAAAAATGTCATACCTGGGTATGATGCTCAAAACATGTCATACCCGGTTATGTCGCTCAAAAAAGGTCATACCGGGTATGTCGCTCAAAAGTGTTCAAACTTGTGTATGTCGCTCAAAATGGGCCATACGGTGGTGTGTCACTCAAAAAAGGTCATTCGGCGTATGTAGCTCAAAAAATTTCATACCCGGGTATGATGCTCAAAACACGTCATACCCGGATATGTCGCTCAAAAAAGGTCATACCGGGTATGTCGCTCAAAAGTGTTCAAACTTGTGTATGTCGCTCAAAATAGGCCATACGGTGGTGTGTCACTCAAAAAAGGTCATTCGGCGTATGTAGCTCAAAAAATTTCATACCCGGGTATGATGCTCAAAAGACGTCATACCCGGTTATGTCGCTCAAAAAAGGTCATACCGGGTATGTCGCTCATAAGTGGTCAAACTTGTGTATGTCGCTCAAAATAGGCCATACGGTGGTGTGTCACTCAAAAAAGATCATTCAGGGTATGTAGCTCAAAAAATTTCATACCCGGGTATGACGCTCAAAACATGTCATACCCGGTTATGTCGCTCAAAAAAGGTCATACCGGGTATGTCGCTCAAAAGTGTTCAAACTTGTGTATGTCGCTCAAAATAGGCCATACGGTGGTGTGTCACTCAAAAAAGGTCATTCGGGGTATGTAGCACAAAAAATTTCATACCTGGGTATGATGTTCAAAACACGTCATACCCGGATATGTCGCTCAAAAAAGGTCATACCGGGTATGTCGCTCAAAAGTGTTCAAACTTGTGTTTGTCGCTCAAAATGGGCCATACGGTGGTGTGTCACTCAAAAAAGGTCATTCGGCGTGTGTAGCTCAAAAAATTTCATACCCGGGTATGACGCTCAAAACATGTCATACCCGGTTATGTCGCTCAAAAAAGGTCATACCGGGTATGTCGCTCAAAAGTGGTCAAACTTGTATATGTCGCTCAAAATTGGCAATACGGTGGTGTGTCACTCAAAAAAGGTCATTCGGCGTATTAGCTCAAAAAATTTCATACCTGGGTATGATGCTCAAAACAGGTCATACCCGGATATGTCGCTCAAAAAAGGTCATACCGGGTATGTCGCTCAAAAGTGTTCAAACTTGTGTATGTCGCTCAAAATGGGCCATACGGTGGTGTGTCACTCAAAAAAGATCATTCGGCGTATGTAGCTCAAAAAATTTCATACCCGGGTATGATGCTCAAAACACGTCATACCCGGGTATGTCGCTCAAAAAAGGTCATACCGGGTATGTCACTCAAAAGTGTTCAAACTTGTGTATGTCGCTCAAAATAGGCCATACGGTGGTGTGTCACTCAAAAAAGGTCATTCGGCGTATGTAGCTCAAAAAATTTCATACCCGGGTATGATGCTCAAAAGACGTCATACCCGGTTATGTCGCTCAAAAAAGGTCATACCGGGTATGTCGCTCAAAAGTGGTCAAACTTGTGTATGTCGCTCAAAATAGGCCATACGGTGGTGTGTCACTCAAAAAAGGTCATTCGGCGTGTGTAGCTCAAAAAATTTCATACCCGGGTATGACGCTCAAAACATGTCATACCCGGTTATGTCGCTCAAAAAAGGTCATACCGGGTTTGTCGCTCAAAAGTGGTCAAACTTGTGTATGTCGCTCAAAATGGGGCATACGGTGGTGTGTCACTCAAAAAAGATCATTCGGCGTATGCAGCTCAAAAAATTTCATACCTGGGTATGATGCTCAAAACACGTCATAGCCGGATATGTCGCTCAAAAAAGGTCATACCGAGTATGTTGCTCAAAAGTGGTCAAACTTGTGTATGTCGCTCAAACAGCAAACAGGTCATACCCGGATATGTCGATCCAAAAAGGTCATACCGGGTATGTCGCTCAAAAGTGGTCAAACTTGTATATGCCGCTCAAAATGGGCCATACGGTGGTGTGTCACTCAAAAAAGGTCATTCGGCGTATGTAGCTCAAAAAATTTCCGACACGGGTATGATGCTCAAAACACGTCATACCCGGATATGTCGATCAAAAAAGGTCATACCGGGTATGTCACTCAAAAGTGGTCAAACTTGTGTATGTCGCTCAAAATGGGCCATACGGTGGTGTGTCACTCAAAAAAGGTCATTCGGCGTATGTAGCTCAAAAAATGTCATACCCGGGTATGATGCTCAAAAGACGTCATACCCGGTTATGTCGCTCAAAAAAGGTCATACCGGGTATGTCGCTCAAAAGTGGTCAAACTTGTGTATGTCGCTCAAAATGGGCCATACGGTGATGTGTCACTCAAAAAAGGTCATTCGGCGTATGTAGCTCAAAAAATTTCATACCTGGGTATGATGCTCAAAACACGTCATACCCGGGTATGTCGCTCAAAAAAGGTCATACCGGGTATGTCGCTCAAAAGTGTTCAAACTTGTGTATGTCGCTCAAAATGGGCCATACGGTGGTGTGTCACTCAAAAAAGGTCATTCGGCGTATGTAGCTCAAAAAATGTCATACCTGGGTATGATGCTCAAAACACATCATACCCGGGTATGTCGCTCAAAAAAGGTCATACCGGGTATGTCGCTCAAAAAAGGTCATACCGGGTATGTCACTCAAAAGTGGTCAAACTTGTGTATGTCGCTCAAAATGGGCCATACGGTGGTGTGTCACTCAAAAAAGGTCATTCGGCGTATGTAGCTCAAAAAATTTCATACCCGGGTATGATGCTCAAAAGACGTCATACCCGGTTATGTCGCTCAAAAAAGGTCATACCGGGTATGTCGCTCAAAAGTGGTCAAACTTGTGTATGTCGCTCAAAATAGGCCATACGGTGGTGTGTCACTCAAAAAAGATCATTCAGGGTATGTAGCTCAAAAAATTTCATACCCGGGTATGACGCTCAAAACATGTCATACCCGGTTATGTCGCTCAAAAAAGGTCATACCGGGTATGTCGCTCAAAAGTGGTCAAACTTGTGTATGTCGCTCAAAATGGGCCATACGGTGGTGTGTCACTCAAAAAAGATCATTCGGCGTATGCAGCTCAAAAAATTTCATACCTGGGTATGATGCTCAAAACACGTCATACCCGGATATGTCGCCCAAAAAAGGTCATACCGGGTATGTCGCTCAAAAGTGGTCAAACTTGTGTATGTCGCTCAAAATGAACCATACGGTGGTGTGTCACTCAAAAAATGATCATTCGGCGTATGTAGCTCAAAAAATTTCATACCCGGGTATGATGCTCAAAACACGTCATACCCGGGTATGTCGCTCAAAAAAGGTCATACCGGGTATGTCACTCAAAAGTGTTCAAACTTGTGTATGTCGCTCAAAATAGGCCATACGGTGGTGTGTCACTCAAAAAAGGTCATACCGGGTATGTCGCTCAAAAGTGTTCAAACTTGTGTATGTCGCTCAAAATGGGCCATACGGTGGTGTGTCACTCAAAAAAGGTCATTCGGCGAATGTAGCTCAAAAAATGTCATACCTGGGTATGATGCTCAAAACACATCATACCCGGGTATGTCGCTCAAAAAAGGTCATACCGGGTATGTCGCTCAAAAGTGTTCAAACTTGTATATGTCGCTCAAAATAGGCCATACGGTGGTGTGTCACTCAAAAAAGATCATTCGGCGTATGTAGCTCAAAAAATGTCATACCTGGGTATGATGCTCAAAACATGTCATACCCGGTTATGTCGCTCAAAAAAGGTCATACCGGGTATGTCGCTCAAAAGTGTTCAAACTTGTGTATGTCGCTCAAAATGGGCCATACGGTGGTGTGTCACTCAAAAAAGGTCATTCGGCGTATGTAGCTCAAAAAATTTCATACCCGGGTATGATGCTCAAAACACGTCATACCCGGATATGTCGCTCAAAAAAGGTCATACCGGGTATGTCGCTCAAAAGTGTTCAAACTTGTGTATGTCGCTCAAAATAGGCCATACGGTGGTGTGTCACTCAAAAAAGGTCATTCGGCGTATGTAGCTCAAAAAATTTCATACCCGGGTATGATGCTCAAAAGACGTCATACCCGGTTATGTCGCTCAAAAAAGGTCATACCGGGTATGTCGCTCATAAGTGGTCAAACTTGTGTATGTCGCTCAAAATAGGCCATACGGTCGTGTGTCACTCAAAAAAGATCATTCAGGGTATGTAGCTCAAAAAATTTCATACCCGGGTATGACGCTCAAAACATGTCATACCCGGTTATGTCGCTCAAAAAAGGTCATACCGGGTATGTCGCTCAAAAGTGTTCAAACTTGTGTATGTCGCTCAAAATAGGCCATACGGTGGTGTGTCACTCAAAAAAGGTCATTCGGGGTATGTAGCTCAAAAAATTTCATACCTGGGTATGATGTTCAAAACACGTCATACCCGGATATGTCGCTCAAAAAAGGTCATACCGGGTATGTCGCTCAAAAGTGTTCAAACTTGTGTTTGTCGCTCAAAATGGGCCATACGGTGGTGTGTCACTCAAAAAAGGTCATTCGGCGTGTGTAGCTCAAAAAATTTCATACCCGGGTATGACGCTCAAAACATGTCATACCCGGTTATGTCGCTCAAAAAAGGTCATACCGGGTATGTCGCTCAAAAGTGTTCAAACTTGTGTATGTCGCTCAAAATAGGCCATACGGTGGTGTGTCACTCAAAAAAGGTCATTCGGGGTATGTAGCTCAAAAAATTTCATACCTGGGTATGATGTTCAAAACACGTCATACCCGGATATGTCGCTCAAAAAAGGTCATACCGGGTATGTCGCTCAAAAGTGTTCAAACTTGTGTATGTCGCTCAAAATGGGCCATACGGTGGTGTGTCACTCAAAAAAGGTCATTCGGCGTGTGTAGCTCAAAAAATTTCATACCCGGGTATGACGCTCAAAACATGTCATACCCGGTTATGTCGCTCAAAAAAGGTCATACCGGGTATGTCGCTCAAAAGTGGTCAAACTTGTGTATGTCGCTCAAAATGGGCCATACGGTGGTGTGTCACTCAAAAAAGATCATTCGGCGTATGCAGCTCAAAAAATTTCATACCTGGGTATGATGCTCAAAACACGTCATACCCGGATATGTCGCTCAAAAAAGGTCATACCGGGTATGTCGCTCAAAAGTGGTCAAACTTGTGTATGTCGCTCAAAATGAACCATACGGTGGTGTGTCACTCAAAAAATGATCATTCCGCGTATGTAGCTCAAAAAATTTCATACCCGGGTATGACGCTCAAAACATGTCATACCCGGTTATGTCGCTCAAAAAAGGTCATACCGGGTATGTCGCTCAAAATGGGCCATACGGTGGTGTGTCACTCAAAAAAGATCATTCGGCGTATTTATCTCAAAAAATTTTATACCCGGGTATGATGCTCAAAACACATCATACCCGGGTATGTCGCTCAAAAAAGGTCATACCGGGTATGTCGCTCAAAAGTGTTCAAACTTGTATATGTCGCTCAAAATAGGCCATACGGTGGTGTGTCACTCAAAAAAGATCATTCGGCGTATGTAGCTCAAAAAATTTCATACCCGGGTATGACGCTCAAAACATGTCATACCCGGTTATGTCGCTCAAAAAAGGTCATACCGGGTATGTCGCTCAAAAGTGTTCAAACTTGTGTATGTCGCTCAAAATAGGCCATACGGTGGTGTGTCACTCAAAAAAGGTCATTCGGGGTATGTAGCTCAAAAAATTTCATACCTGGGTATGATGTTCAAAACACGTCATACCCGGATATGTCGCTCAAAAAAGGTCATACCGGGTATGTCGCTCAAAAGTGTTCAAACTTGTGTATGTCGCTCAAAATGGGCCATACGGTGGTGTGTCACTCAAAAAAGGTCATTCGGCGTATGTAGCTCAAAAAATGTCATACCTGGGTATGATGCTCAAAACACATCATACCCGGGTATGTCGCTCAAAAAAGGTCATACCGGGTATGTCTCTCAAAAAAGGTCATACCGGGTATGTCACTCAAAAGTGGTCAAACTTGTGTATGTCGCTCAAAATGGGCCATACGGTGGTGTGTCACTCAAAAAAGGTCATTCGGCGTATGTAGCTCAAAAAATTTCATACCCGGGTATGATGCTCAAAACACGTCATACCCGGTTATGTCGCTCAAAAAAGGTCATACCGGGTATGTCGCTCATAAGTGGTCAAACTTGTGTATGTCGCTCAAAATAGGCCATACGGTGGTGTGTCACTCAAAAAAGATCATTCAGGGTATGTAGCTCAAAAAATTTCATACCCGGGTATGACGCTCAAAACATGTCATACCCGGTTATGTCGCTCAAAAAAGGTCATACCGGGTATGTCGCTCAAAAGTGTTCAAACTTGTGTATGTCGCTCAAAATAGGCCATACGGTGGTGTGTCACTCAAAAAAGGTCATTCGGGGTATGTAGCTCAAAAAATTTCATACCTGGGTATGATGTTCAAAACACGTCATACCCGGATATGTCGCTCAAAAAAGGTCATACCAGGTATGTCGCTCAAAAGTGTTCAAACTTGTGTTTGTCGCTCAAAATGGGCCATACGGTGGTGTGTCACTCAAAAAAGGTCATTCGGCGTGTGTAGCTCAAAAAATTTCATACCCGGGTATGACGCTCAAAACATGTCATACCCGGTTATGTCGCTCAAAAAAGGTCATACCGGGTATGTCGCTCAAAAGTGGTCAAACTTGTGTATGTCGCTCAAAATGGGCCATACGGTGGTGTGTCACTCAAAAAAGATCATTCGGCGTATGCAGCTCAAAAAATTTCATACCTGGGTATGATGCTCAAAACACGTCATACCCGGATATGTCGCTCAAAAAAGGTCATACCGGGTATGTCGCTCAAAAGTGGTCAAACTTGTGTATGTCGCTCAAAATGAACCATACGGTGGTGTGTCACTCAAAAAATGATCATTCCGCGTATGTAGCTCAAAAAATTTCATACCCGGTTATGTCGCTCAAAAAAGGTCATACCGGGTGTGTGCGTTCTAAAGTGGTCAAACTTGTGTATGTCGCTCAAAATGGGCCATACGGTGGTGTGTCACTCAAAAAAGATCATTCGGCGTATGTATCTCAAAAAATTTTATACCCGGGTATGATGCTCAAAACACATCATACCCGGGTATGTCGCTCAAAAAAGGTCATACCGGGTATGTCGCTCAAAAGTGTTCAAACTTGTATATGTCGCTCAAAATAGGCCATACGGTGGTGTGTCACTCAAAAAAGATCATTCGGCGTATGTAGCTCAAAAAATTTCATACCCGGGTATGACGCTCAAAACATGTCATACCCGGTTATGTCGCTCAAAAAAGGTCATACCGGGTATGTCGCTCAAAAGTGTTCAAACTTGTGTATGTCGCTCAAAATAGGCCACACGGTGGTGTGTCACTCAAAAAAGGTCATTCGGGGTATGTAGCTCAAAAAATTTCATACCTGGGTATGATGTTCAAAACACGTCATACCCGGATATGTCGCTCAAAAAAGGTCATACCGGGTATGTCGCTCAAAAGTGTTCAAACTTGTGTATGTCGCTCAAAATGGGCCATACGGTGGTGTGTCACTCAAAAAAGGTCATTCGGCGTATGTAGCTCAAAAAATGTCATACCTGGGTATGATGCTCAAAACACATCATACCCGGGTATGTCGCTCAAAAAAGGTCATACCGGGTATGTCTCTCAAAAAAGGTCATACCGGGTATGTCACTCAAAAGTGGTCAAACTTGTGTATGTCGCTCAAAATGGGCCATACGGTGGTGTGTCACTCAAAAAAGGTCATTCGGCGTATGTAGCTCAAAAAATTTCATACCCGGGTATGATGCTCAAAACACGTCATACCCGGATATGTCGCTCAAAAAAGGTCATACCGGGTATGTCGCTCAAAAGTGTTCAAACTTGTGTATGTCGCTCAAAATAGGCCATACGGTGGTGTGTCACTCAAAAAAGGTCATTCGGCGTATGTAGCTCAAAAAATTTCATACCCGGGTATGATGCTCAAAAGACGTCATACCCGGTTATGTCGCTCAAAAAAGGTCATACCGGGTATGTCGCTCAAAAGTGGTCAAACTTGTGTATGTCGCTCAAAATAGGCCATACGGTGGTGTGTCACTCAAAAAAGATCATTCAGGGTATGTAGCTCAAAAAATTTCATACCCGGGTATGACGCTAAAAACATGTCATACCCGGTTATGTCGCTCAAAAAAGGTCATACCGGGTATGTCGCTCAAAAGTGTTCAAACTTGTGTATGTCGCTCAAAATAGGCCATACGGTGGTGTGTCACTCAAAAAAGGTCATTCGGGGTATGTAGCTCAAAAAATTTCATACCTGGGTATGATGTTCAAAACACGTCATACCCGGATATGTCGCTCAAAAAAGGTCATACCGGGTATGTCGCTCAAAAGTGTTCAAACTTGTGTTTGTCGCTCAAAATGGGCCATACGGTGGTGTGTCACTCAAAAATGATCATTCCGCGTATGTAGCTCAAAAAATTTCATACCCGGGTATGACGCTCAAAACATGTCATACCCGGTTATGTCGCTCAAAAAAGGTCATACCGGGTATGTCGCTCAAAAGTTGTCAAACTTGTGTATGTCGCTCAAAATGGGCCATACGGTGGTGTGTCACTCAAAAAAGATCATTCGGCGTATGCAGCTCAAAAAATTTCATACCTGGGTATGATGCTCAAAACACGTCATACTGGGTATGTCGCTCAAAAGTGTTCAAACTTGTGTATGTCGCTCAAAATGGGCCATACGGTGGTGTGTCACTCAAAAAAGATCATTCGGCGTATGTATCTCAAAAAAATTCATACATGGGTATGATGCTCAAAACACATCATACCCGGGTATGTCGCTCAAAAAAGGTCATACCGGGTGTGTGCGTTCTAAAGTGGTCAAACTTGTGTATGTCGCTCAAAATGGGCCATACGGTGGTGTGTCACTCAAAAAAGATCATTCGGCGTATGTATCTCAAAAAATTTTATACCCGGGTATGATGCTCAAAACACATCATACCCGGGTATGTCGCTCAAAAAAGGTCATACCGGGTATGTCGCTCAAAAGTGTTCAAACTTGTATATGTCGCTCAAAATAGGCCATACGGTGGTGTGTCACTCAAAAAAGATCATTCGGGGTATGTAGCTCAAAAAATTTCATACCTGGGTATGATGTTCAAAACACGTCATACCCGGTTATGTCGCTCAAAAAAGGTCATACCGGGTATGTCTCTCAAAAAAGGTCATACCGGGTATGTCACTCAAAAGTGGTCAAACTTGTGTATGTCGCTCAAAATGGGCCATACGGTGGTGTGTCACTCAAAAAAGGTCATTCGGCGTATGTAGCTCAAAAAATTTCATACCCGGGTATGATGCTCAAAACACGTCATACCCGGTTATGTCGCTCAAAAAAGGTCATACCGGGTATGTCGCTCATAAGTGGTCAAACTTGTGTATGTCGCTCAAAATAGGCCATACGGTGGTGTGTCACTCAAAAAAGATCATTCAGGGTATGTAGCTCAAAAAATTTCATACCCGGGTATGACGCTCAAAACATGTCATACCCGGTTATGTCGCTCAAAAAAGGTCATACCGGGTATGTCGCTCAAAAGTGTTCAAACTTGTGTATGTCGCTCAAAATAGGCCATACGGTGGTGTGTCACTCAAAAAAGGTCATTCGGGGTATGTAGCTCAAAAAATTTCATACCTGGGTATGATGTTCAAAACACGTCATACCCGGATATGTCGCTCAAAAAAGGTCATACCGGGTATGTCGCTCAAAAGTGTTCAAACTTGTGTTTGTCGCTCAAAATGGGCCATACGGTGGTGTGTCACTCAAAAATGATCATTCCGCGTATGTAGCTCAAAAAATTTCATACCCGGTTATGTCGCTCAAAAAAGGTCATACCGGGTATGTCGCTCAAAAGTTGTCAAACTTGTGTATGTCGCTCAAAATGGGCCATACGGTGGTGTGTCACTCAAAAAAGATCATTCGGCGTATGCAGCTCAAAAAATTTCATACCTGGGTATGATGCTCAAAACACGTCATACCCGGATATGTCGCTCAAAAAAGGTCATACTGGGTATGTCGCTCAAAAGTGTTCAAACTTGTGTATGTCGCTCAAAATGGGCCATACGGTGGTGTGTCACTCAAAAAAGATCATTCGGCGTATGTATCTCAAAAAATTTTATACCCGGGTATGATGCTCAAAACACATCATACCCGGGTATGTCGCTCAAAAAAGGTCATACCGGGTATGTCGCTCAAAAGTGTTCAAACTTGTGTATGTCGCTCAAAATAGGCCATACGGTGGTGTGTCACTCAAAAAAGATCATTCAGGGTATGTAGCTCAAAAAATTTCATACCCGGGTATGACGCTCAAAACATGTCATACCCGGTTATGTCGCTCAAAAAAGGTCATACCGGGTATGTCGCTCAAAAGTGTTCAAACTTGTGTATGTCGCTCAAAATAGGCCATACGGTGGTGTGTCACTCAAAAAAGGTCATTCGGGGTATGTAGCTCAAAAAATTTCATACCTGGGTATGATGTTCAAAACACGTCATACCCGGTTATGTCGCTCAAAAAAGGTCATACCGGGTATGTTTCTCAAAAAAGGTCATACCGGGTATGTC
Organism: Eupleurogrammus muticus; assembly: GCA_036785175.1. Lineage (NCBI taxonomy): Eukaryota > Metazoa > Chordata > Actinopteri > Scombriformes > Trichiuridae > Eupleurogrammus > Eupleurogrammus muticus. Next base: position 12,092,037 of record JAYKQN010000006.1, read on the forward strand.
ACTCAAAAGTGGTCAAACTTGTGTATGTCGCTCAAAATGGGCCATACGGTGGTGTGTCACTCAAAAAAGGTCATTCGGCGTATGTAGCTCAAAAAATTTCATACCCGGGTATGATGCTCAAAACACGTCATACCCGGTTATGTCGCTCAAAAAAGGTCATACCGGGTATGTCGCTCATAAGTGGTCAAACTTGTGTATGTCGCTCAAAATAGGCCATACGGTGGTGTGTCACTCAAAAAAGATCATTCAGGGTATGTAGCTCAAAAAATTTCATACCCGGGTATGACGCTCAAAACATGTCATACCCGGTTATGTCGCTCAAAAAAGGTCATACCGGGTATGTCGCTCAAAAGTGTTCAAACTTGTGTATGTCGCTCAAAATAGGCCATACGGTGGTGTGTCACTCAAAAAAGGTCATTCGGGGTATGTAGCTCAAAAAATTTCATACCTGGGTATGATGTTCAAAACACGTCATACCCGGATATGTCGCTCAAAAAAGGTCATACCGGGTATGTCGCTCAAAAGTGTTCAAACTTGTGTTTGTCGCTCAAAATGGGCCATACGGTGGTGTGTCACTCAAAAATGATCATTCCGCGTATGTAGCTCAAAAAATTTCATACCCGGTTATGTCGCTCAAAAAAGGTCATACCGGGTATGTCGCTCAAAAGTTGTCAAACTTGTGTATGTCGCTCAAAATGGGCCATACGGTGGTGTGTCACTCAAAAAAGATCATTCGGCGTATGCAGCTCAAAAAATTTCATACCTGGGTATGATGCTCAAAACACGTCATACCCGGATATGTCGCTCAAAAAAGGTCATACTGGGTATGTCGCTCAAAAGTGTTCAAACTTGTGTATGTCGCTCAAAATGGGCCATACGGTGGTGTGTCACTCAAAAAAGATCATTCGGCGTATGTATCTCAAAAAATTTTATACCCGGGTATGATGCTCAAAACACATCATACCCGGGTATGTCGCTCAAAAAAGGTCATACCGGGTATGTCGCTCAAAAGTGTTCAAACTTGTATATGTCGCTCAAAATAGGCCATACGGTGGTGTGTCACTCAAAAAAGATCATTCGGCGTATGTAGCTCAAAAAATTTCATACCCGGGTATGACGCTCAAAACATGTCATACCCGGTTAAGTCGCTCAAATAGGTCATACCGGGTATATCGCTCAAAAGTGTTCAAACTTGTGTATGTCGCTCAAAATAGGCCATACGGTGGTGTGTCACTCAAAAAAGGTCATTCGGCGTATGTAGCTCAAAAAATTTCATACCTGGGTATGATGTTCAAAACACGTCATACCCGGATATGTCGCTCAAAAAAGGTCATACCGGGTATGTCGCTCAAAAGTGTTCAAACTTGTGTATGTCGCTCAAAATGGGCCATACGGTGGTGTGTCACTCAAAAAAGGTCATTCGGCGTATGTAGCTCAAAAAATGTCATACCTGGGTATGATGCTCAAAACACATCATACCCGGGTATGTCGCTCAAAAAAGGTCATACCGGGTATGTCTCTCAAAAAAGGTCATACCGGGTATGTCACTCAAAAGTGGTCAAACTTGTGTATGTCGCTCAAAATGGGCCATACGGTGGTGTGTCACTCAAAAAAGGTCATTCGGCGTATGTAGCTCAAAAAATTTCATACCCGGGTATGATGCTCAAAACACGTCATACCCGGTTATGTCGCTCAAAAAAGGTCATACCGGGTATGTCGCTCATAAGTGGTCAAACTTGTGTATGTCGCTCAAAATAGGCCATACGGTGGTGTGTCACTCAAAAAAGATCATTCAGGGTATGTAGCTCGTAAAATTTCATACCCGGGTATGACGCTCAAAACATGTCATACCCGGTTATGTTGCTCAAAAAAGGTCATACCGTGTATGTCGCTCAAAAGTGTTCAAACTTGTGTATGTCGCTCAAAATAGGCCATACGGTGGTGTGTCACTCAAAAAAGGTCATTCGGGGTATGTAGCTCAAAAAATGTCATACCTGGGTATGATGTTCAAAACACGTCATACCCGGATATGTCGCTCAAAAAAGGTCATACCGGGTATGTCGCTCAAAAGTGTTCAAACTTGTGTTTGTCGCTCAAAATGGGCCATACGGTGGTGTGTCACTCAAAAAAGGTCATTCGGCGTGTGTAGCTCAAAAAATTTCATACCCGGGTATGACGCTCAAAACATGTCATACCCGGTTATGTCGCTCAAAAAAGGTCATACCGGGTATGTCGCTCAAAAGTGTTCAAACTTGTGTATGTCGCTCAAAATAGGCCATACGGTGGTGTGTCACTCAAAAAAGGTCATTCGGGGTATGTAGCTCAAAAAATTTCATACCTGGGTATGATGTTCAATACACGTCATACACGGATATGTCGCTCAAAAAAGGTCATACCGGGTATGTCGCTCAAAAGTGTTCAAACTTGTGTATGTCGCTCAAAATGGGCCATACGGTGGTGTGTCACTCAAAAAAGGTCATTCGGCGTGTGTAGCTCAAAAAATTTCATACCCGGGTATGACGCTCAAAACATGTCATACCCGGTTATGTCGCTCAAAAAAGGTCATACCGGGTATGTCGCTCAAAAGTGGTCAAACTTGTGTATGTCGCTCAAAATGGGCCATACGGTGGTGTGTCACTCAAAAAAGATCATTCGGCGTATGCAGCTCAAAAAATTTCATACCTGGGTATGATGCTCAAAACACGTCATACCCGGATATGTCGCTCAAAAAAGGTCATACCGGGTATGTCGCTCAAAAGTGGTCAAACTTGTGTATGTCGCTCAAAATGAACCATACGGTGGTGTGTCACTCAAAAAATGATCATTCCGCGTATGTAGCTCAAAAAATTTCATACCCGGGTATGACGCTCAAAACATGTCATACCCGGTTATGTCGCTCAAAAAAGGTCATACAGGGTATGTCGCTCAAAAGTTGTCAAACTTGTGTATGTCGCTCAAAATGGGCCATACGGTGGTGTGTCACTCAAAAAAGATCATTCGGCGTATGCAGCTCAAAAAATTTCATACCTGGGTATGATGCTCAAAACACGTCATACCCGGATATGTCGCTCAAAAAAGGTCATACTGGGTATGTCGCTCAAAAGTGTTCAAACTTGTGTATGTCGCTCAAAATGGGCCATACGGTGGTGTGTCACTCAAAAAAGATCATTCGGCGTATGTATCTCAAAAAATTTCATACATGGGTATGATGCTCAAAACACATCATACCCGGGTATGTCGCTCAAAAAAGGTCATACCGGGTATGTCGCTCAAAAGTGGTCAAACTTGTGTATGTCGCTCAAAATGGGCCATACGGTGGTGTGTCACTCAAAAAAGATCATTCGGCGTATGCAGCTCAAAAAATTTCATACCTGGGTATGATGCTCAAAACACGTCATACCCGGATATGTCGCTCAAAAAAGGTCATACCGGGTATGTCGCTCAAAAGTGGTCAAACTTGTGTATGTCGCTCAAAATGAACCATACGGTGGTGTGTCACTCAAAAAATGATCATTCCGCGTATGTAGCTCAAAAAATTTCATACCCGGGTATGACGCTCAAAACATGTCATACCCGGTTATGTCGCTCAAAAAAGGTCATACAGGGTATGTCGCTCAAAAGTTGTCAAACTTGTGTATGTCGCTCAAAATGGGCCATACGGTGGTGTGTCACTCAAAAAAGATCATTCGGCGTATGCAGCTCAAAAAATTTCATACCTGGGTATGATGCTCAAAACACGTCATACCCGGATATGTCGCTCAAAAAAGGTCATACTGGGTATGTCGCTCAAAAGTGTTCAAACTTGTGTATGTCGCTCAAAATGGGCCATACGGTGGTGTGTCACTCAAAAAAGATCATTCGGCGTATGTATCTCAAAAAATTTCATACATGGGTATGATGCTCAAAACACATCATACCCGGGTATGTCGCTCAAAAAAGGTCATACCGGGTATGTCGCTCAAAAGTTGTCAAACTTGTGTATGTCGCTCAAAATGGGCCATACGGTGGTGTGTCACTCAAAAAAGATCATTCGGCGTATGCAGCTCAAAAAATTTCATACCTGGGTATGATGCTCAAAACACGTCATACCCGGATATGTCGCTCAAAAAAGGTCATACCGGGTATGTCGCTCAAAAGTGGTCAAACTTGTGTATGTCGCTCAAAATGAACCATACGGTGGTGTGTCACTCAAAAAATGATCATTCCGCGTATGTAGCTCAAAAAATTTCATACCCGGGTATGACGCTCAAAACATGTCATACCCGGTTATGTCGCTCAAAAAAGGTCATACAGGGTATGTCGCTCAAAAGTTGTCAAACTTGTGTATGTCGCTCAAAATGGGCCATACGGTGGTGTGTCACTCAAAAAAGATCATTCGGCGTATGCAGCTCAAAAAATTTCATACCTGGGTATGATGCTCAAAACACGTCATACCCGGATATGTCGCTCAAAAAAGGTCATACTGGGTATGTCGCTCAAAAGTGTTCAAACTTGTGTATGTCGCTCAAAATGGGCCATACGGTGGTGTGTCACTCAAAAAAGATCATTCGGCGTATGTATCTCAAAAAATTTCATACCCGGGTATGACGCTCAAAACATGTCATACCCGGTTATGTCGCTCAAAAAAGGTCATACCGGGTATGTCGCTCAAAAGTGTTCAAACTTGTGTATGTCGCTCAAAATAGGCCATACGGTGGTGTGTCACTCAAAAAAGGTCATTCGGCGTATGTAGCTCAAAAAATTTCATACCCGGGTATGATGCTCAAAAGACGTCATACCCGGTTATGTCGCTCAAAAAAGGTCATACCGGGTATGTCGCTCAAAAGTGGTCAAACTTGTGTATGTCGCTCAAAATAGGCCATACGGTGGTGTGTCACTCAAAAAAGATCATTCAGGGTATGTAGCTCAAAAAATTTCATACCCGGGTATAACGCTCAAAACATGTCATACCCGGTTATGTCGCTCAAAAAAGGTCATACCGGGTATGTCGCTCAAAAGTGTTCAAACTTGTGTATGTCGCTCAAAATAGGCCATACGGTGGTGTGTCACTCAAAAAAGGTCATTCGGGGTATGTAGCTCAAAAAATTTCATACCTGGGTATGATGTTCAAAACACGTCACACCCGGATATGTCGCTCAAAAAAGGTCATACCGGGTATGTCGCTCAAAAGTGTTCAAACTTGTGTTTGTCGCTCAAAATGGGCCATACGGTGGTGTGTCACTCAAAAAAGGTCATTCGGCGTGTGTAGCTCAAAAAATTTCATACCCGGGTATGATGCTCAAAACATGTCATACCCGGTTATGTCGCTCAAAAAAGGTCATACCGGGTATGTCGCTCAAAAGTGTTCAAACTTGTGTATGTCGCTCAAAATGGGCCATACGGTGGTGTGTCACTCAAAAAAGGTCAAACTTGTGTATGTCGCTCAAAAGTGTTTAAACTTGTGTATGTCGCTCAAAATAGGCCATACGGTGGTGTGTCACACGTCATACCCGTGTATGTCGCTCAAAAAAGGTCATACCGGGTATGATGCTCAAAACACGTCATACCCGGATATGTCGCTCAAAAAAGGTCATACCGGGTATGTCGCTCAAAAGTGTTTAAACTTGTGTATGTCGCTCAAAATAGGCCATACGGTGGTGTGTCACACGTCATACCCGTGTATGTCGCTCAAAAAAGGTCATACCGGGTATGTCGCTCAAAAGTGTTCCAACTTGTATATGTCGCTCAAAATAGGCCATACGGTGGTGTGTCACTCAAAAAAGATCATTCAGGGTATGTAGCTCAAAAAATTTCATACCCGGGTATGACGCTCAAAACATGTCATATCCGGTTATGTCGCTCAAAAAAGGGCATACCGGGTATGTCGCTCAAAAGTGGTCAAACTTGTGTATATCGCTCAAAATAGGCCATACGGTGGTGTGCCCTTCAAAAAGGTCATTCGGGGTATGTAGCTCAAAAAATTTCATACCTGGGTATGATGCTCAAAACACGTCAAAATATGTCGCTCAAAAAAGGTCAAACTTGTGTATGTTGCTCAAAAGTGGTCAAACTTGTGTATGTCGCTCAAAATAGGCCATACAGTGGTGTGTCACTCAAAAAAGGTCATTCAGGGTATGTAGCTCAAATAATTTCATACCCGGGTATGATGCTCAAAACACGTCATACCCGGGTATGTCGCTCAAAAAAGGTCATACCGGGTATGTCGCTCAAAAGTGGTCAAACTTGTGTATGTCGCTCAAAATGGGCAATACGGTGGTGTGTCACTCAAAAAAGATCATTCGGCGTATGCAGCTCAAAAAATGTCATACCTGGGTATGATGCTCAAAAGAACGTCATACCCGGGTATGTCGCTCAAAAAAGGTCATACCGGGTATGTCGCTCAAAAGTGGTCAAACTTGTATATGTCGCTCAAAATGGGCAATACGGTGGTGTGTCACTCAAAAAAGGTCATTCGGCGTATGTAGCTCAAAAAATTTCATACCTGGGTATGATGCTCAAAACAGGTCATACCCGGATATGTCGCTCAAAAAAGGTCATACCGGGTATGTCGCTCAAAAGTGTTCAAACTTGTGTATGTCGCTCAAAATAGGCCATACGGTGGTGTGTCACTCAAAAAAGGTCATTCGGGGTATGTAGCTCAAAAAATTTCATACCTGGGTATGATGCTCAAAACACGTCATACCCGGATATGTCGCTCAAAAAAGGTCATACCGGGTATGTCGCTCAAAAGTGGTCAAACTTGTGTATGTCGCTCAAAATGGGCCATACGGTGGTGTGTCACTCAAAAAAGGTCATTCGGCGTATGTAGCTCAAAAAATGTCATACCCGGGTATGATGCTCAAAAGACGTCATACCCGGTTATGTCGCTCAAAAAAGGTCATACCGGGTATGTCGCTTAAAAGTGTTCAAACTTGTGTATGTCGCTCAAAATGGGCCATACGGTGGTGTGTCACTCAAAAAAGGTCATTCGGCGTGTGTAGCTCAAAAAATTTCATACCCGGGTATGACGCTCAAAACATGTCATACCCGGTTATGTCGCTCAAAAGTGGTCAAACTTGTGTATGTCACTCAAAATGGGCAATACGGTGGTGTGTCACTCAAAAAAGGTCATTCGGCGTATGTAGCTCAAAAAATTTCATACCCGGGTATGACGCTCAAAACATGTCATACCCGGTTATGTCGCTCAAAAAAGGTCATACCGGGTATGTCGCTCAAAAGTGGTCAAACTTGTGTATGTCGCTCAAAATGGGCCATACGGTGGTGTGTCACTCAAAAAAGATCATTCGGCGTATGTAGCTCAAAAAATTTCATACCTGGGTATGATGCTCAAAACACGTCATACCCGGATATGTCGCTCAAAAAAGGTCATACCGGGGATGTCGCTCAAAAGTGGTCAAACTTGTGTATGTAGCTCAAAATGAACCATACGGTGGTGTGTCACTCAAAAAATGATCATTCGGAGTATGTAGCTCAAAAAATTTCATACCCGGGTATGACGCTCAAAACATGTCATACCCGGTTATGTCGCTCAAAAAAGGTCATACCGGGTATGTCGCTCAAAAGTGGTCAAACTTGTGTATGTCGCTCAAAATGGGCCATACGGTGGTGTGTCACTCAAAAAAGATCATTCGGCGTATGCAGCTCAAAAAATTTCATACCTGGGTATGATGCTCAAAACACGTCATACCCGGATATGTCGCTCAAAAAAGGTCATACCGGGGATGTCGCTCAAAAGTGGTCAAACTTGTGTATGTCGCTCAAAATGGGCCATACGGTGGTGTGTCACTCAAAAAAGATCATTCGGCGTATGCAGCTCAAAAAATTTCATACCTGGGTATGATGCTCAAAACACGTCATACCCGGATATGTCGCTCAAAAAAGGTCATACCGGGTATGTCGCTCAAAAGTGGTCAAACTTGTGTATGTCGCTCAAAATGAACCATACGGTGGTGTGTCACTCAAAAAATGATCATTCGGCGTATGTAGCTCAAAAAATTTCCTACCCGGGTATGATGCTCAAAACACGTCATACCCGGGTATGTCGCTCAAAAAAGGTCATACCGGGTATGTCGCTCAAAAGTGTTCAAACTTGTGTATGTCGCTCAAAATGGGCCACACGGTGGTGTGTCACTCATAAAAGATCATTCGGCGTATGTATCTCAAAAAATTTCATACATGGTTATGATGCTCAAAACACATCATACCCGGGTATGTCGCTCAAAAAAGGTCATACCGGGTGTGTGCGTTCTAAAGTGTTCAAACTTGTGTATGTCGCTCAAAATGGGCCATACGGTGGTGTGTCACTCAAAAAAGGTCATTCGGCGTATGTAGCTCAAAAAATTTCATACCTGGGTATGATGCTCAAAACACGTCATACCCGGGTATGTCGCTCAAAAAAGGTCATACCGGGTATGTCGCTCAAAAGTGTTCAAACTTGTGTATATCGCTCAAAATAGGCCAGACGGTGGTGTGCCCTTCAAAAAAGGTCATTCGGGGTATGTAGCTCAAAAAATTTCATACACGGGTATGATGCTCAAAACACGTCATACCCGGGTATGTCTCTCAAAAAAGGTCATACCGGGTATGTCGCTCAAAAGTGTTCAAACTTGTGTATATCGCTCAAAATAGGCCAGACGGTGGTGTGCCCTTCAAAAAAGGTCATTCGGGGTATGTAGCTCAAAAAATTTCATACCCGGGTATGACGCTCAAAACATGTCATACCCGGTTATGTCGCTCAAAAAAGGTCATACCGGGTATGTCGCTCAAAAGTGGTCAAACTTGTATATGTCACTCAAAATGGGCAATACGGTAGTGTCTCACTCAAAAAAGATCATTCGGCGTATGTATCTCAAAAAATTTCATACACGGGTATGATGCTCAAAACACGTCATACCCGGTTATGTCGCTCAAAAAAGGTCATACCGGGTATGTCGCTCACAAGTGGTCCAACTTGTGTATGTCGCTCAAAATGGGCCATACGGTGGTGTGTCACTCAAAAAAGGTCATTCGGCGTGTGTAGCTCAAAAAATTTCATACCCGGGTATGACGCTCAAAACATGTCATACCCGGTTATGTCGCTCAAAAAAGGTCATACCGGGTATGTCGCTCAAAAGTGGTCAAACTTGTGTATGTCGCTCAAAATGGGCCATACGGTGGTGTGTCACTCAAAAAAGATCATTCGGCGTATGCAGCTAAAAAAATTTCATACCTGGGTATGATGCTCAAAACACGTCATACCCGGATATGTCGTTTAAAAAAGGTCATACCGGGGATGTCGCTCAAAAGTGGTCAAACTTGTGTATGTAGCTCAAAATGAACCATACGGTGGTGTGTCACTCAAAAAATGATCATTCGGAGTATGTAGCTCAAAAAATTTCATACCCGGGTATGACGCTCAAAACATGTCATACCCGGTTATGTCGCTCAAAAAAGGTCATACCGGGTATGTCGCTCAAAAGTTGTCAAACTTGTGTATGTCGCTCAAAATGAACCATACGGTGGTGTGTCACTCAAAAAATGATCATTCGGAGTATGTAGCTCAAAAAATTTCATACCCGGGTATGACGCTCAAAACACATCATACCCGGTTATGTCGCTCAAAAAAGGTCATACCGGGTATGTCGCTCAAAAGTGGTCAAACTTGTGTATGTCGCTCAAAATAGGCCATACGGTGGTGTGTCACTCAAAAAAGATCATTCAGGGTATGTAGCTCAAAAAATTTCATACCCGGGTATAACGCTCAAAACATGTCATACCCGGTTATGTCGCTCAAAAAAGGTCATACCGGGTATGTCGCTCAAAAGTGTTCAAACTTGTGTATGTCGCTCAAAATAGGCCATACGGTGGTGTGTCACTCAAAAAAGGTCATTCGGGGTATGTAGCTCAAAAAATTTCATACCTGGGTATGATGTTCAAAACACGTCACACCCGGATATGTCGCTCAAAAAAGGTCATACCGGGTATGCCGCTCAAAAGTGTTCAAACTTGTGTTTGTCGCTCAAAATGGGCCATACGGTGGTGTGTCACTCAAAAAAGGTCATTCGGCGTGTGTAGCTCAAAAAATTTCATACCCGGGTATGATGCTCAAAACATGTCATACCCGGTTATGTCGCTCAAAAAAGGTCATACCGGGTATGTCGCTCAAAAGTGTTCAAACTTGTGTATGTCGCTCAAAATGGGCCATACGGTGGTGTGTCACTCAAAAAAGGTCAAACTTGTGTATGTCGCTCAAAAGTGTTTAAACTTGTGTATGTCGCTCAAAATAGGCCATACGGTGGTGTGTCACACGTCATACCCGTGTATGTCGCTCAAAAAAGGTCATACCGGGTATGATGCTCAAAACACGTCATACCCGGATATGTCGCTCAAAAAAGGTCATACCGGGTATGTCGCTCAAAAGTGTTTAAACTTGTGTATGTCGCTCAAAATAGGCCATACGGTGGTGTGTCACACGTCATACCCGTGTATGTCGCTCAAAAAAGGTCATACCGGGTATGTCGCTCAAAAGTGTTCCAACTTGTATATGTCGCTCAAAATAGGCCATACGGTGGTGTGTCACTCAAAAAAGATCATTCAGGGTATGTAGCTCAAAAAATTTCATACCCGGGTATGACGCTCAAAACATGTCATATCCGGTTATGTCGCTCAAAAAAGGGCATACCGGGTATGTCGCTCAAAAGTGGTCAAACTTGTGTATATCGCTCAAAATAGGCCATACGGTGGTGTGCCCTTCAAAAAGGTCATTCGGGGTATGTAGCTCAAAAAATTTCATACCTGGGTATGATGCTCAAAACACGTCAAAATATGTCGCTCAAAAAAGGTCAAACTTGTGTATGTTGCTCAAAAGTGGTCAAACTTGTGTATGTCGCTCAAAATAGGCCATACAGTGGTGTGTCACTCAAAAAAGGTCATTCAGGGTATGTAGCTCAAATAATTTCATACCCGGGTATGATGCTCAAAACACGTCATACCCGGGTATGTCGCTCAAAAAAGGTCATACCGGGTATGTCGCTCAAAAGTGGTCAAACTTGTGTATGTCGCTCAAAATGGGCAATACGGTGGTGTGTCACTCAAAAAAGATCATTCGGCGTATGCAGCTCAAAAAATGTCATACCTGGGTATGATGCTCAAAAGAACGTCATACCCGGGTATGTCGCTCAAAAAAGGTCATACCGGGTATGTCGCTCAAAAGTGGTCAAACTTGTATATGTCGCTCAAAATGGGCAATACGGTGGTGTGTCACTCAAAAAAGGTCATTCGGCGTATGTAGCTCAAAAAATTTCATACCTGGGTATGATGCTCAAAACAGGTCATACCCGGATATGTCGCTCAAAAAAGGTCATACCGGGTATGTCGCTCAAAAGTGTTCAAACTTGTGTATGTCGCTCAAAATAGGCCATACGGTGGTGTGTCACTCAAAAAAGGTCATTCGGGGTATGTAGCTCAAAAAATTTCATACCTGGGTATGATGCTCAAAACACGTCATACCCGGATATGTCGCTCAAAAAAGGTCATACCGGGTATGTCGCTCAAAAGTGGTCAAACTTGTGTATGTCGCTCAAAATGGGCCATACGGTGGTGTGTCACTCAAAAAAGGTCATTCGGCGTATGTAGCTCAAAAAATGTCATACCCGGGTATGATGCTCAAAAGACGTCATACCCGGTTATGTCGCTCAAAAAAGGTCATACCGGGTATGTCGCTTAAAAGTGTTCAAACTTGTGTATGTCGCTCAAAATGGGCCATACGGTGGTGTGTCACTCAAAAAAGGTCATTCGGCGTGTGTAGCTCAAAAAATTTCATACCCGGGTATGACGCTCAAAACATGTCATACCCGGTTATGTCGCTCAAAAGTGGTCAAACTTGTGTATGTCACTCAAAATGGGCAATACGGTGGTGTGTCACTCAAAAAAGGTCATTCGGCGTATGTAGCTCAAAAAATTTCATACCCGGGTATGACGCTCAAAACATGTCATACCCGGTTATGTCGCTCAAAAAAGGTCATACCGGGTATGTCGCTCAAAAGTGGTCAAACTTGTGTATGTCGCTCAAAATGGGCCATACGGTGGTGTGTCACTCAAAAAAGATCATTCGGCGTATGTAGCTCAAAAAATTTCATACCTGGGTATGATGCTCAAAACACGTCATACCCGGATATGTCGCTCAAAAAAGGTCATACCGGGGATGTCGCTCAAAAGTGGTCAAACTTGTGTATGTAGCTCAAAATGAACCATACGGTGGTGTGTCACTCAAAAAATGATCATTCGGAGTATGTAGCTCAAAAAATTTCATACCCGGGTATGACGCTCAAAACATGTCATACCCGGTTATGTCGCTCAAAAAAGGTCATACCGGGTATGTCGCTCAAAAGTGGTCAAACTTGTGTATGTCGCTCAAAATGGGCCATACGGTGGTGTGTCACTCAAAAAAGATCATTCGGCGTATGCAGCTCAAAAAATTTCATACCTGGGTATGATGCTCAAAACACGTCATACCCGGATATGTCGCTCAAAAAAGGTCATACCGGGGATGTCGCTCAAAAGTGGTCAAACTTGTGTATGTCGCTCAAAATGGGCCATACGGTGGTGTGTCACTCAAAAAAGATCATTCGGCGTATGCAGCTCAAAAAATTTCATACCTGGGTATGATGCTCAAAACACGTCATACCCGGATATGTCGCTCAAAAAAGGTCATACCGGGTATGTCGCTCAAAAGTGGTCAAACTTGTGTATGTCGCTCAAAATGAACCATACGGTGGTGTGTCACTCAAAAAATGATCATTCGGCGTATGTAGCTCAAAAAATTTCCTACCCGGGTATGATGCTCAAAACACGTCATACCCGGGTATGTCGCTCAAAAAAGGTCATACCGGGTATGTCGCTCAAAAGTGTTCAAACTTGTGTATGTCGCTCAAAATGGGCCACACGGTGGTGTGTCACTCATAAAAGATCATTCGGCGTATGTATCTCAAAAAATTTCATACATGGTTATGATGCTCAAAACACATCATACCCGGGTATGTCGCTCAAAAAAGGTCATACCGGGTGTGTGCGTTCTAAAGTGTTCAAACTTGTGTATGTCGCTCAAAATGGGCCATACGGTGGTGTGTCACTCAAAAAAGGTCATTCGGCGTATGTAGCTCAAAAAATTTCATACCTGGGTATGATGCTCAAAACACGTCATACCCGGGTATGTCGCTCAAAAAAGGTCATACCGGGTATGTCGCTCAAAAGTGTTCAAACTTGTGTATATCGCTCAAAATAGGCCAGACGGTGGTGTGCCCTTCAAAAAAGGTCATTCGGGGTATGTAGCTCAAAAAATTTCATACACGGGTATGATGCTCAAAACACGTCATACCCGGGTATGTCTCTCAAAAAAGGTCATACCGGGTATGTCGCTCAAAAGTGTTCAAACTTGTGTATATCGCTCAAAATAGGCCAGACGGTGGTGTGCCCTTCAAAAAAGGTCATTCGGGGTATGTAGCTCAAAAAATTTCATACCCGGGTATGACGCTCAAAACATGTCATACCCGGTTATGTCGCTCAAAAAAGGTCATACCGGGTATGTCGCTCAAAAGTGGTCAAACTTGTATATGTCACTCAAAATGGGCAATACGGTAGTGTCTCACTCAAAAAAGATCATTCGGCGTATGTATCTCAAAAAATTTCATACACGGGTATGATGCTCAAAACACGTCATACCCGGTTATGTCGCTCAAAAAAGGTCATACCGGGTATGTCGCTCACAAGTGGTCCAACTTGTGTATGTCGCTCAAAATGGGCCATACGGTGGTGTGTCACTCAAAAAAGGTCATTCGGCGTGTGTAGCTCAAAAAATTTCATACCCGGGTATGACGCTCAAAACATGTCATACCCGGTTATGTCGCTCAAAAAAGGTCATACCGGGTATGTCGCTCAAAAGTGGTCAAACTTGTGTATGTCGCTCAAAATGGGCCATACGGTGGTGTGTCACTCAAAAAAGATCATTCGGCGTATGCAGCTCAAAAAATTTCATACCTGGGTATGATGCTCAAAACACGTCATACCCGGATATGTCGTTTAAAAAAGGTCATACCGGGGATGTCGCTCAAAAGTGGTCAAACTTGTGTATGTAGCTCAAAATGAACCATACGGTGGTGTGTCACTCAAAAAATGATCATTCGGAGTATGTAGCTCAAAAAATTTCATACCCGGGTATGACGCTCAAAACATGTCATACCCGGTTATGTCGCTCAAAAAAGGTCATACCGGGTATGTCGCTCAAAAGTTGTCAAACTTGTGTATGTCGCTCAAAATGAACCATACGGTGGTGTGTCACTCAAAAAATGATCATTCGGAGTATGTAGCTCAAAAAATTTCATACCCGGGTATGACGCTCAAAACACATCATACCCGGTTATGTCGCTCAAAAAAGGTCATACCGGGTATGTCGCTCAAAAGTGGTCAAACTTGTGTATGTCGCTCAAAATGGGCCATACGGTGGTGTGTCACTCAAAAAAGATCATTCGGCGTATGCAGCTCAAAAAATTTCATACCTGGGTATGATGCTCAAAACACGTCATACCCGGATATGTCGCTCAAAAAAGGTCATACCGGGGATGTCGCTCAAAAGTGGTCAAACTTGTGTATGTCGCTCAAAATGGGCCATACGGTGGTGTGTCACTCAAAAAAGATCATTCGGCGTATGCAGCTCAAAAAATTTCATACCTGGGTATGATGCTCAAAACACGTCATACCCGGATATGTCGCTCAAAAAAGGTCATACCGGGTATGTCGCTCAAAAGTGGTCAAACTTGTGTATGTCGCTCAAAATGGGCCATACGGTGGTGTCTCACTCAAAAAAGATCATTCGGCGTATGTATCTCAAAAAATTTCATACACGGGTATGATGCTCAAAACACGTCATACCCGGTTATGTCGCTCAAAAAAGGTCATACCGGGTATGTCGCTCACAAGTGGTCCAACTTGTGTATGTCGCTCAAAATGGGCCATACGGTGGTGTGTCACTCAAAAAAGGTCATTCGGCGTGTGTAGCTCAAAAAATTTCATACCCGGGTATGACGCTCAAAAGTGGTCAAACTTGTATATGTCACTCAAAATGGGCAATACGGTAGTGTCTCACTCAAAAAAGATCATTCGGCGTATGTATCTCAAAAAATTTCATACACGGGTATGATGCTCAAAACACGTCATACCCGGTTATGTCGCTCAAAAAAGGTCATACCGGGTATGTCGCTCACAAGTGGTCCAACTTGTGTATGTCGCTCAAAATGGGCCATACGGTGGTGTGTCACTCAAAAAAGGTCATTCGGCGTGTGTAGCTCAAAAAATTTCATACCCGGGTATGACGCTCAAAACATGTCATACCCGGTTATGTCGCTCAAAAAAGGTCATACCGGGTATGTCGCTCAAAAGTGGTCAAACTTGTGTATGTCGCTCAAAATGGGCCATACGGTGGTGTGTCACTCAAAAAAGATCATTCGGCGTATGCAGCTCAAAAAATTTCATACCTGGGTATGATGCTCAAAACACGTCATACCCGGATATGTCGTTTAAAAAAGGTCATACCGGGGATGTCGCTCAAAAGTGGTCAAACTTGTGTATGTAGCTCAAAATGAACCATACGGTGGTGTGTCACTCAAAAAATGATCATTCGGAGTATGTAGCTCAAAAAATTTCATACCCGGGTATGACGCTCAAAACATGTCATACCCGGTTATGTCGCTCAAAAAAGGTCATACCGGGTATGTCGCTCAAAAGTTGTCAAACTTGTGTATGTCGCTCAAAATGAACCATACGGTGGTGTGTCACTCAAAAAATGATCATTCGGAGTATGTAGCTCAAAAAATTTCATACCCGGGTATGACGCTCAAAACACATCATACCCGGTTATGTCGCTCAAAAAAGGTCATACCGGGTATGTCGCTCAAAAGTGGTCAAACTTGTGTATGTCGCTCAAAATGGGCCATACGGTGGTGTGTCACTCAAAAAAGATCATTCGGCGTATGCAGCTCAAAAAATTTCATACCTGGGTATGATGCTCAAAACACGTCATACCCGGATATGTCGCTCAAAAAAGGTCATACCGGGGATGTCGCTCAAAAGTGGTCAAACTTGTGTATGTCGCTCAAAATGGGCCATACGGTGGTGTGTCACTCAAAAAAGATCATTCGGCGTATGCAGCTCAAAAAATTTCATACCTGGGTATGATGCTCAAAACACGTCATACCCGGATATGTCGTTTAAAAAAGGTCATACCGGGGATGTCGCTCAAAAGTGGTCAAACTTGTGTATGTAGCTCAAAATGAACCATACGGTGGTGTGTCACTCAAAAAATGATCATTCGGAGTATGTAGCTCAAAAAATTTCATACCCGGGTATGACGCTCAAAACATGTCATACCCGGATATGTCGCTCAAAAAAGGTCATACCGGGTATGTCGCTCAAAAGTGGTCAAACTTGTGTATGTCGCTCAAAATGAACCATACGGTGGTGTGTCACTCAAAAAATGATCATTCGGCGTATGTAGCTCAAAAAATTTCCTACCCGGGTATGATGCTCAAAACACGTCATACCCGGGTATGTCGCTCAAAAAAGGTCATACCGGGTATGTCGCTCAAAATGGGCCATACGGTGGTGTGTCACTCATAAAAGATCATTCGGCGTATGTATCTCAAAAAATTTCATACATGGGTATGATGCTCAAAACACATCATACCCGGGTATGTCGCTCAAAAAAGGTCATACCGGGTGTGTGCGTTCTAAAGTGTTCAAACTTGTGTATGTCGCTCAAAATGGGCCATACGGTGGTGTGTCACTCAAAAAAGGTCATTCGGCGTATGTAGCTCAAAAAATTTCATACCTGGGTATGATGCTCAAAACACGTCATACCCGGATATGTCGCTCAAAAAAGGTCATACCGGGTATGTCGCTCAAAAGTGGTCAAACTTGTGTATGTTGCTCAAAATGAGCCATACGGTGGTGTGTCACTCAAAAAAAGATCATTCGGTGTATGTAGCTCAAAAAATTTCATACCCGGGTATGATGCTCAAAACACGTCATACCCGGGTATGTCGCTCAAAAAAGGTCATACCGGGTATGTCGCTCAAAAGTGTTCAAACTTGTGTATATCGCTCAAAATAGGCCAGACGGTGGTGTGCCCTTCAAAAAAGGTCATTCGGGGTATGTAGCTCAAAAAATTTCATACACGGGTATGATGCTCAAAACACGTCATACCCGGGTATGTCTCTCAAAAAAGGTCATACCGGGTATGTCGCTCAAAAGTGTTCAAACTTGTGTATATCGCTCAAAATAGGCCAGACGGTGGTGTGCCCTTCAAAAAAGGTCATTCGGGGTATGTAGCTCAAAAAATTTCATACCCGGGTATGACGCTCAAAACATGTCATACCCGGTTATGTCGCTCAAAAAAGGTCATACCGGGTATGTCGCTCAAAAGTGGTCAAACTTGTATATGTCACTCAAAATGGGCAATACGGTAGTGTGTCACTCAAAAAAGATCATTCGGCGTATGTATCTCAAAAAATTTCATACACGGGTATGATGCTCAAAACAGGTCATACCCGGTTATGTCGCTCAAAAAAGGTCATACCGGGTATGTCGCTCACAAGTGGTCCAACTTGTGTATGTCGCTCAAAATGGGCCATACGGTGGTGTGTCACTCAAAAAAGGTCATTCGGCGTATGTAGCTCAAAAAATTTCATACCCGGGTATGATGCTCAAAACACGTCATACCCGGTTATGTCGCTCAAAAAAGGTCATACCGGGTATGTCGCTCAAAAGTGGTCAAACTTGTGTATGTCGCTCAAAATAGGCCATACGGTGGTGTGTCACTCAAAAAAGATCATTCAGGGTATGTAGCTCAAAAAATTTCATACCCGGGTATGATGCTCAAAACACGTCATACCCGGTTACGTCGCTCAAAAAAGGTCATACCGGGTATGTCGCTCAAAAGTGTTCAAACTTGTGTATGTCGCTCAAAAAAGGTCATACCGGGTATGTCGCTCAAAAGTGTTCAAACTTGTGTATGTCCCTCAAAATAGGCCATACGGTGTTGTGTCACTCAAAAAAGGTCATTCGGGGTATGTAGCTCAAAAAATTTCATACCCGGGTATGATGCTCAAAACACGTCATACCCGGATATGTCCCTCAAAAAAGGTCATACCGGGTATGTCGCTCAAAATTGGTCAAACTTGTGTATGTCGCTCAAATTGGGCCATACAGTGGTGTGTCACTCAAAAAAGGTCATTCAGGGTATGTAGCTCAAATAATTTCATACCCGGGTATGATGCTCAAAACACGTCATACCCGGGTATGCCCCTCAAAAAAGGTCATACCGGGTATGTCGCTCAAAAGTGGTCAAACTTGTATATGTCGCTCAAAAGAGGCCATACGGTGGTGTGTCACTCAAAAAAGATCATTCAGGGTATGTAGCTCAAAAAATTTCATACATGGGTATGATGCTCAAAACACGTCATACCCGGGTATGTCGCTCAAAAAAGGTCATACCGGGTATGTCGCTCAAAAGTGTTCAAACTTGTGTATATCGCTCAAAATAGGCCATACGGTGGTGTGCCCTTCAAAAAAGGTCATTCGGGGTATGTAGCTCAAAAATTTCATACCTGGGTATGATGCTCAAAACACGTCATACTCGGATATGTCGCTCAAAAAAGGTCATACCGGGTATGTCGCTCAAAAGTGGACAAACTTGTGTATGTTGCTCAAAATGAGCCATACGGTGGTGTGTCACTCAAAAAAAGATCATTCGGCGTATGTAGCTCAAAAAATTTCATACCCGGGCATGATGCTCAAAACACGTCATACCCGGGTATGTCGATCAAAAAAGGTCATACTGGGTATGTCGCTCAAAAGTGGTCAAACTTGTATATGTCGCTGAAAATGGGCCATAAGGTGGTGTGTCACTCAAAAAAGGTCATTCGGCGTATGTAGCTCAAA
Organism: Eupleurogrammus muticus; assembly: GCA_036785175.1. Lineage (NCBI taxonomy): Eukaryota > Metazoa > Chordata > Actinopteri > Scombriformes > Trichiuridae > Eupleurogrammus > Eupleurogrammus muticus. The sequence continues at coordinate 12,111,006 of JAYKQN010000006.1, forward strand.
AAATTTCCTACCCGGGTATGATGCTCAAAACACGTCATACCCGGGTATGTCGCTCAAAAAAGGTCATACCGGGTATGTCGCTCAAAAGTCTTCAAACTTGTGTATGTCGCTCAAAATAGGCCATACGGTGGTGTGTCACTCAAAAAAGATCATTCAGGGTATTTAGCTCAAAAAATTTCATACCCGGGTATGATGCTCAAAACACGTCATACCCGGTATGTCGCTCAAAAAAGGTCATACCGGGTATGTCGCTCAAAAGTGGTCAAACTTGTGTATATCGCTCAAAATAGGCCATACGGTGGTGTGTCACTCAAAAAAGGTCATTCGGGGTATGTAGCTCAAAAAATTTCATACCTGGGTATGATACTCAAAACACATCATACCCGGGTATGTCGCTCAAAAAAGGTCATACCGGGTATGTCGCTCAAAAGTGGTCAAACTTGTATATGTCACTCAAAATGGGCCATACGGTGGTGTGTCACTCAAAAAAGGTCATTCGGCGTGTGTAGCTCAAAAAATTTCATACCCGGGTATGACGCTCAAAACATATCATACCCGGTTATTTCGCTCAAAAAAGGTCATACCGGGTATGTTGCTCAAAAGTGTTCAAACTTGTGTATGTCGCTCAAAATCGGCCATACGGTGTTGTGTCACTCAAAAAAGGTCATTCGGGGTATGTAGCTCAAAAAATTTCATACCTGGGTATGATGTTCAAAACACGTCATACCCGGATATGTCGCTCAAAAAAGGTCAAACTTGTGTATGTCGCTCAAAAGTGGTCAAACTTGTGTATGTCGCTCAAAATGGGCCACACGGTGGTGTGTCACTCAAAAAAGGTCATTCGGCGTATGTAGCTCAACAAATTTCATGCCTGGGTATGATGCTCAAAACACGTCATACCCGGTTATGTCGCTCAAAAAAGGTCATACCGGGTATGTCGCTCAAAAGTGTTCAAACTTGTGTATGTCGCTCAAAATAGGCCATACGGTGGTGTGTCACTCAAAAAAGGTCATTCGGGGTATGTAGCTCAAAAAATTTCATACCTGGGTATGATGTTCAAAACACGTCATACCCGGATATGTCGCTCAAAAAAGGTCAAACTTGTGTATGTCGCTCAAAAGTGGTCAAACTTGTGTATGTCGCTCAAAATGGGCCACACGGTGGTGTGTCACTCAAAAAAGGTCATTCGGCGTATGTAGCTCAACAAATTTCATGCCTGGGTATGATGCTCAAAACACGTCATACCCGGATATGTCGCTCAAAAAAGGTCATACCGGGTATGTCGCTCAAAAGTGTTTAAACTTGTGTATGTCGCTCAAAATAGGCCATACGGTGGTGTGTCACTCAAAAAAGATCATTCAGGGTATGTAGCTCAAAAAATTTCCTACCTGGGTATGATGCTCAAAACACGTCATACCTGGATATGTCGCTTAAAAAAGGTCATACCGGGTATGTCGCTCAAAAGTGGTCAAACTTGTATATGTCGCTCAAAATGGGCAATACGGTGGTGTGTCACTCAAAAAAGGTCATTCGGCGTATGTAGCTCAAAAAATTTCATACCTGGGTATGATGCTCAAAACAGGTCATACCCGGATATGTCGCTCAAAAAAGGTCATACCGGGTATGTCGCTCAAAAGTGTTCAAACTTGTGTATGTCGCTCAAAATAGGCCATACGTTGGTGTGTCACTCAAAAAAGGTCATTCGGGGTATGTAGCTCAAAAAATTTCATACCTGGGTATGATGCTCAAAACACGTCATACCCGGATATGTCGCTCAAAAAAGGTCATACCGGGTATGTCGCTTAAAAGTGTTCAAACTTGTGTATGTCGCTCAAAATGGGCCATACGGTGGTGTGTCACTCAAAAAAGGTCATTCGGCGTGTGTAGCTCAAAAAATTTCATACCCGGGTATGACGCTCGAAACATGTCATACCCGGTTATGTCGCTCAAAAAAGGTCATACCGGGTATGTCGCTCAAAAGTGGTCAAACTTGTGTATGTCGCTCAAAATGGGCCATACGGTGGTGTGTCACTCAAAAAAGATCATTCGGCGTATGCAGCTCAAAAAATTTCATACCTGGGTATGATGCTCAAAACAGGTCATACCCGGATATGTCGCTCAAAAAAGGTCATACCGGGTATGTCGCTCAAAGGTGGTCAAACTTGTGTATGTCGCTCAAAATGGGCCATACGGTGGTGTGTCACTCAAAAAAGATCATTCGGCGTATGCAGCTCAAAAAATTTCATACCTGGGTATGATGCTCAAAACACGTCATACCCGGATATGTCGCTCAAAAAAGGTCATACCGGGTATGTCGCTTAAAAGTGTTCAAACTTGTGTATGTCGCTCAAAATGGGCCATACGGTGGTGTGTCACTCAAAAAAGGTCATTCGGCGTGTGTAGCTCAAAAAATTTCATACCCGGGTATGACGCTCGAAACATGTCATACCCGGTTATGTCGCTCAAAAAAGGTCATACCGGGTATGTCGCTCAAAAGTGGTCAAACTTGTGTATGTCGCTCAAAATGGGCCATACGGTGGTGTGTCACTCAAAAAAGATCATTCGGCGTATGCAGCTCAAAAAATTTCATACCTGGGTATGATGCTCAAAACAGGTCATACCCGGATATGTCGCTCAAAAAAGGTCATACCGGGTATGTCGCTCAAAAGTGGTCAAACTTGTGTATGTCGCTCAAAGTGAACCATACGGTGGTGTGTCACTCAAAAAAAGATCATTCGGCGTATGAAGCTCAAAAAATTTCATACCCGGGTATGATGCTCAAAACACGTCATACCCGGATATGTCGCTCAAAAAAGGTCATACCGGGTATGTCGCTTAAAAGTGTTCAAACTTGTGTATGTCGCTCAAAATGGGCCATACGGTGGTGTGTCACTCAAAAAAGGTCATTCGGCGTGTGTAGCTCAAAAAATTTCATACCCGGGTATGACGCTCAAAACATGTCATACCCGGTTATGTCGCTCAAAAAAGGTCATACCGGGTATGTCGCTCAAAAGTGGTCAAACTTGTGTATGTCGCTCAAAATGGGCCATACGGTGGTGTGTCACTCAAAAAAGATCATTCGGCGTATGCAGCTCAAAAAATTTCATACCTGGGTATGATGCTCAAAACAGGTCATACCCGGATATGTCGCTCAAAAAAGGTCATACCGGGTATGTCGCTCAAAAGTGGTCAAACTTGTGTATGTCGCTCAAAGTGAACCATACGGTGGTGTGTCACTCAAAAAAAGATCATTCGGCGTATGAAGCTCAAAAAATTTCATACCCGGGTATGATGCTCAAAACACGTCATACCCGGATATGTCGCTCAAAAAAGGTCATACCGGGTATGTCGCTCAAAAGTGTTCCAACTTGTGTATGTCGCTCAAAATAGGCCATACGTTGGTGTGTCACTCAAAAAAGGTCATTCGGGGTATGTAGCTCAAAAAATTTCATACCTGGGTATGATGCTCAAAACACGTCATACCCGGATATGTCGCTCAAAAAAGGTCATACCGGGTATGTCGCTTAAAAGTGTTCAAACTTGTGTATGTCGCTCAAAATGGGCCATACGGTGGTGTGTCACTCAAAAAAGGTCATTCGGCGTGTGTAGCTCAAAAAATTTCATACACGGGTATGACGCTCGAAACATGTCATACCCGGTTATGTCGCTCAAAAAAGGTCATACCGGGTATGTCGCTCAAAAGTGGTCAAACTTGTGTATGTCGCTCAAAATGGGCCATACGGTGGTGTGTCACTCAAAAAAGATCATTCGGCGTATGCAGCTCAAAAAATTTCATACCTGGGTATGATGCTCAAAACAGGTCATACCCGGATATGTCGCTCAAAAAAGGTCATACCGGGTATGTCGCTCAAAAGTGGTCAAACTTGTGTATGTCGCTCAAAGTGAACCATACGGTGGTGTGTCACTCAAAAAAAGATCATTCGGCGTATGAATCTCAAAAAATTTCATACCCGGGTATGATGCTCAAAACACGTCATACCCGGATATGTCGCTCAAAAAAGGTCATACCGGGTATGTCGCTTAAAAGTGTTCAAACTTGTGTATGTCGCTCAAAATGGGCCATACGGTGGTGTGTCACTCAAAAAAGGTCATTCGGCGTGTGTAGCTCAAAAAATTTCATACCCGGGTATGACGCTCAAAACATGTCATACCCGGTTATGTCGCTCAAAAAAGGTCATACCGGGTATGTCGCTCAAAAGTGGTCAAACTTGTGTATGTCGCTCAAAATGGGCCATACGGTGGTGTGTCACTCAAAAAAGATCATTCGGCGTATGCAGCTCAAAAAATTTCATACCTGGGTATGATGCTCAAAACACGTCATACCCGGATATGTCGCTCAAAAAAGGTCATACCGGGTATGTCGCTCAAAAGTGTTCAAACTTGTGTATGTCGCTCAAAATGAACCATACGGTGGTGTGTCACTCAAAAAATGATCATTCCGCGTATGTAGCTCAAAAAATTTCATACCCGGGTATGACGCTCAAAACATGTCATACCCGGTTATGTCGCTCAAAAAAGGTCATACCGGGTCTGTCGCTCAAAAGTTGTCAAACCTGTGTATGTCGCTCAAAATGGGCCATACGGTGGTGTGTCACTCAAAAAAGATCATTCGGCGTATGTATCTCAAAAAATTTCATACATGGGTATGATGCTCAAAACACATCATACCCGGGTATGTCGCTCAAAAAAGGTCATACCGGGTGTGTGCGTTCTAAAGTGGTCAAACTTGTGTATGTCGCTCAAAATGGGCCATACGGTGGTGTGTCACTCAAAAAAGATCATTCGGCGTATGTATCTCAAAAAATTTTATACCCGGGTATGATGCTCAAAACACATCATACCCGGGTATGTCGCTCAAAAAAGGTCATACCGGGTATGTCGCTCAAAAGTGTTCAAACTTGTATATGTCGCTCAAAATAGGCCATACGGTGGTGTGTCACTCAAAAAAGATCATTCGGCGTATGTAGCTCAAAAAATTTCATACCCGGGTATGACGCTGAAAACATGTCATACCCGGTTATGTCGCTCAAAAAAGGTCATACCGGGTATGTCGCTCAAAAGTGTTCAAACTTGTGTATGTCGCTCAAAATAGGCCATACGGTGGTGTGTCACTCAAAAAAGGTCATTCGGGGTATGTAGCTCAAAAAATTTCATACCTGGGTATGATGTTCAAAACACGTCATACCCGGATATGTCGCTCAAAAAAGGTCATACCGGGTATGTCGCTCAAAAGTGTTCAAACTTGTGTATGTCGCTCAAAATGGGCCATACGGTGGTGTGTCACTCAAAAAAGGTCATTCGGCGTATGTAGCTCAAAAAATGTCATACCTGGGTATGATGCTCAAAACACATCATACCCGGGTATGTCGCTCAAAAAAGGTCATACCGGGTATGTCTCTCAAAAGTGTTCAAACTTGTGTATGTCGCTCAAAATAGGCCATACGGTGGTGTGTCACTCAAAAAAGGTCATTCGGGGTATGTAGCTCAAAAAATTTCATACCTGGGTATGATGCTCAAAACACGTCATACCCGGATATGTCGCTCAAAAAAGGTCATACCGGGTATGTCGCTTAAAAGTGTTCAAACTTGTGTATGTCGCTCAAAATGGGCCATACGGTGGTGTGTCACTCAAAAAAGGTCATCCGGCGTGAGTAGCTCAAAAAATTTCATACCCGGGTATGACGCTCAAAACATGTCATACCCGGTTATGTCGCTCAAAAAAGGTCATACCGGGTATGTCGCTCAAAAGTGGTCAAACTTGTGTATGTCGCTCAAAATGGGCCATTCGGTGGTGTGTCACTCAAAAAAGATCATTCGGCGTATGCAGCTCAAAAAATTTCATACCTGGGTATGATGCTCAAAACACGTCATACCCGGATATGTCGCTCAAAAAAGGTCATACCGGGTATGTCGCTCAAAAGTGTTCAAACTTGTGTATGTCGCTCAAAATGGGCCATACGGTGGTGTGTCACTCAAAAAAGGTCATTCGGCGTGTGTAGCTCAAAAAATTTCATACACGGGTATGACGCTCGAAACATGTCATACCCGGTTATGTCGCTCAAAAAAGGTCATACCGGGTATGTCGCTCAAAAGTGGTCAAACTTGTGTATGTCGCTCAAAATGGGCCATACGGTGGTGTGTCACTCAAAAAAGATCATTCGGCGTATGCAGCTCAAAAAATTTCATACCTGGGTATGATGCTCAAAACAGGTCATACCCGGATATGTCGCTCAAAAAAGGTCATACCGGGTATGTCGCTCAAAAGTGGTCAAACTTGTGTATGTCGCTCAAAGTGAACCATACGGTGGTGTGTCACTCAAAAAAAGATCATTCGGCGTATGAATCTCAAAAAATTTCATACCCGGGTATGATGCTCAAAACACGTCATACCCGGATATGTCGCTCAAAAAAGGTCATACCGGGTATGTCGCTTAAAAGTGTTCAAACTTGTGTATGTCGCTCAAAATGGGCCATACGGTGGTGTGTCACTCAAAAAAGGTCATTCGGCGTGTGTAGCTCAAAAAATTTCATACCCGGGTATGACGCTCAAAACATGTCATACCCGGTTATGTCGCTCAAAAAAGGTCATACCGGGTATGTCGCTCAAAAGTGGTCAAACTTGTGTATGTCGCTCAAAATGGGCCATACGGTGGTGTGTCACTCAAAAAAGATCATTCGGCGTATGCAGCTCAAAAAATTTCATACCTGGGTATGATGCTCAAAACACGTCATACCCGGATATGTCGCTCAAAAAAGGTCATACCGGGTATGTCGCTCAAAAGTGTTCAAACTTGTGTATGTCGCTCAAAATGAACCATACGGTGGTGTGTCACTCAAAAAATGATCATTCCGCGTATGTAGCTCAAAAAATTTCATACCCGGGTATGACGCTCAAAACATGTCATACCCGGTTATGTCGCTCAAAAAAGGTCATACCGGGTCTGTCGCTCAAAAGTTGTCAAACCTGTGTATGTCGCTCAAAATGGGCCATACGGTGGTGTGTCACTCAAAAAAGATCATTCGGCGTATGTATCTCAAAAAATTTCATACATGGGTATGATGCTCAAAACACATCATACCCGGGTATGTCGCTCAAAAAAGGTCATACCGGGTGTGTGCGTTCTAAAGTGGTCAAACTTGTGTATGTCGCTCAAAATGGGCCATACGGTGGTGTGTCACTCAAAAAAGATCATTCGGCGTATGTATCTCAAAAAATTTTATACCCGGGTATGATGCTCAAAACACATCATACCCGGGTATGTCGCTCAAAAAAGGTCATACCGGGTATGTCGCTCAAAAGTGTTCAAACTTGTATATGTCGCTCAAAATAGGCCATACGGTGGTGTGTCACTCAAAAAAGATCATTCGGCGTATGTAGCTCAAAAAATTTCATACCCGGGTATGACGCTGAAAACATGTCATACCCGGTTATGTCGCTCAAAAAAGGTCATACCGGGTATGTCGCTCAAAAGTGTTCAAACTTGTGTATGTCGCTCAAAATAGGCCATACGGTGGTGTGTCACTCAAAAAAGGTCATTCGGGGTATGTAGCTCAAAAAATTTCATACCTGGGTATGATGTTCAAAACACGTCATACCCGGATATGTCGCTCAAAAAAGGTCATACCGGGTATGTCGCTCAAAAGTGTTCAAACTTGTGTATGTCGCTCAAAATGGGCCATACGGTGGTGTGTCACTCAAAAAAGGTCATTCGGCGTATGTAGCTCAAAAAATGTCATACCTGGGTATGATGCTCAAAACACATCATACCCGGGTATGTCGCTCAAAAAAGGTCATACCGGGTATGTCTCTCAAAAGTGTTCAAACTTGTGTATGTCGCTCAAAATAGGCCATACGGTGGTGTGTCACTCAAAAAAGGTCATTCGGGGTATGTAGCTCAAAAAATTTCATACCTGGGTATGATGCTCAAAACACGTCATACCCGGATATGTCGCTCAAAAAAGGTCATACCGGGTATGTCGCTTAAAAGTGTTCAAACTTGTGTATGTCGCTCAAAATGGGCCATACGGTGGTGTGTCACTCAAAAAAGGTCATCCGGCGTGAGTAGCTCAAAAAATTTCATACCCGGGTATGACGCTCAAAACATGTCATACCCGGTTATGTCGCTCAAAAAAGGTCATACCGGGTATGTCGCTCAAAAGTGGTCAAACTTGTGTATGTCGCTCAAAATGGGCCATTCGGTGGTGTGTCACTCAAAAAAGATCATTCGGCGTATGCAGCTCAAAAAATTTCATACCTGGGTATGATGCTCAAAACACGTCATACCCGGATATGTCGCTCAAAAAAGGTCATACCGGGTATGTCGCTCAAAAGTGGTCAAACTTGTGTATGTCGCTCAAAATGAACCATACGGTGGTGTGTCACTCAAAAAAAGATCATTCGGCGTATGTAGCTCAAAAAATTTCATACCCGGGTATGATGCTCAAAACACGTCATACCCGGGTATGTCGCTCAAAAAAGGTCATACCGGGTATGTCGCTCAAAAGTGGTCAAACTTGTGTATGTCGCTCAAAATGGGCCATACGGTGGTGTGTCACTCAAAAAAGATCATTCGGCGTATGCAGCTCAAAAAATTTCATACCTGGGTATGATGCTCAAAACAGGTCATACCCGGATATGTCGCTCAAAAAAGGTCATACCGGGTATGTCGCTCAAAAGTGGTCAAACTTGTGTATGTCGCTCAAAATGGGCCATACGGTGGTGTGTCACTCAAAAAAGATCATTCGGCCTATGCAGCTCAAAACATTTCATACCTGGGTATGATTCTCAAAACACGTCATACCCGGATATGTCGCTCAAAAAAGGTCATACCGGGTATGTCGCTCAAAAGTGTTCAAACTTGTGTATGTCGCTCAAAATAGGCCATACGGTGGTGTGTCACTCAAAAAAGGTCATTCGGGGTATGTAGCTCAAAAAATTTCATACCTGGGTATGATGCTCAAAACACGTCATACCCGGATATGTCGCTCAAAAAAGGTCATACCGGGTATGTCGCTTAAAAGTGGTCAAACTTGTGTATGTCGCTCAAAAAGAGCCATACGGTGGTGTGTCACTCAAAAAAAGATCATTCGGCGTATGTAGCTCAAAAAATTTCATACCCGGGCATGATGCTCAAAACACGTCATACCCGGGTATGTCGATCCAAAAAGGTCATACCGGGTATGTCGCTCAAAAGTGGTCAAACTTGTATATGTCGCTCAAAATGGGCCATACGGTGGTGTGTCACTCAAAAAAGGTCATTCGGCGTATGTAGCTTAAAAAATTTCCGACACGGGTATGATGCTCAAAACACGTCATACCCGGGTATGTCGCTCAAAAAAGGTCATACCGGGTATGTCGCTCAAAAGTGTTCAAACTTGTGTATGTCGCTCAAAATAGGCCATACGGTGGTGTGTCACTCAAAAAAGATCATTCAGGGTATGTAGCTCAAAAAATTTCATACACGGGTATGATGCTCAAAACACGTCATACTCGGATATGTCGCTCAAAAAAGGTCATACCGGGTATGTCACTCAAAAGTGGTCAAACTTGTGTATGTCGCTCAAAATGGGCCATACGGTGGTGTGTCACTCAAAAAAGGTCATTCGGCGTATGTAGCTCAAAAAATTTCATACCCGGGTATGATGCTCAAAAGACGTCATACCCGGTTATGTCGCTCAAAAAAGGTCATACCGGGTATGTCGCTCAAAAGTGGTCAAACTTGTGTATGTCGCTCAAAATAGGCTATACGGTGGTGTGTCACTCAAAAAAGATCATTCAGGGTATGTAGCTCAAAAAATGTCATACCCGGGTATGACGCTTAAAACATGTCAAGATCATACCAGGTATGTCGCTCAAAAGTGGTCAAACTTGTGTATGTCGCTCAAAATGAACCATACGGTGGTGTGTCACTCAAAAAATGATCATTCCGCGTATGTATCTCAAAAAATTTCATACATGGGTATGATGCTCAAAACACATCATACCCGGGTATGTCGCTCAAAAAAGGTCATACCGGGTGTGTGCGTTCTAAAGTGGTCAAACTTGTGTATGTCGCTCAAAATGGGCCATACTGTGGTGTGTCACTCAAAAAAGATCATTCGGCGTATGTATCTCAAAAAATTTTATACCCGGGTATGATGCTCAAAACACATCATACCCGGGTATGTCGCTCAAAAAAGGTCATACCGGGTATGTCGCTCAAAAGTGTTCAAACTTGTATATGTCGCTCAAAATAGGCCATACGGTGGTGTGTCACTCAAAAAAGATCATTCGGCGTATGTAGCTCAAAAAATTTCATACCCGGGTATGACGCTCAAAACATGTCATACCCGGTTATGTCGCTCAAAAAAGGTCATACCGGGTATGTCGCTCAAAAGTGTTCAAACTTGTGTATGTCGCTCAAAATAGGCCATACGGTGGTGTGTCACTCAAAAAAGGTCATTCGGGGTATGTAGCTCAAAAAATTTCATACCTGGGTATGATGCTCAAAACACGTCATACCCGGATATGTCGCTCAAAAAAGGTCATACCGGGTATGTCGCTTAAAAGTGTTCAAACTTGTGTATGTCGCTCAAAATGGGCCATACGGTGGTGTGTCACTCAAAAAAGGTCATCCGGCGTGAGTAGCTCAAAAAATTTCATACCCGGGTATGACGCTCAAAACATGTCATACCCGGTTATGTCGCTCAAAAAAGGTCATACCGGGTATGTCGCTCAAAAGTGGTCAAACTTGTGTATGTCGCTCAAAATGGGCCATTCGGTGGTGTGTCACTCAAAAAAGATCATTCGGCGTATGTATCTCAAAAAATTTTATACCCGGGTATGATGCTCAAAACACATCATACCCGGGTATGTCGCTCAAAAAAGGTCATACCGGGTATGTCGCTCAAAAGTGTTCAAACTTGTATATGTCGCTCAAAATAGGCCATACGGTGGTGTGTCACTCAAAAAAGATCATTCGGCGTATGTAGCTCAAAAAATTTCATACCCGGGTATGACGCTCAAAACATGTCATACCCGGTTATGTCGCTCAAAAAAGGTCATACCGGGTATGTCGCTCAAAAGTGTTCAAACTTGTGTATGTCGCTCAAAATAGGCCATACGGTGGTGTGTCACTCAAAAAAGGTCATTCGGGGTATGTAGCTCAAAAAATTTCATACCTGGGTATGATGCTCAAAACACGTCATACCCGGATATGTCGCTCAAAAAAGGTCATACCGGGTATGTCGCTTAAAAGTGTTCAAACTTGTGTATGTCGCTCAAAATGGGCCATACGGTGGTGTGTCACTCAAAAAAGGTCATCCGGCGTGAGTAGCTCAAAAAATTTCATACCCGGGTATGACGCTCAAAACATGTCATACCCGGTTATGTCGCTCAAAAAAGGTCATACCGGGTATGTCGCTCAAAAGTGGTCAAACTTGTGTATGTCGCTCAAAATGGGCCATTCGGTGGTGTGTCACTCAAAAAAGATCATTCGGCGTATGCAGCTCTAAAAATTTCATACCTGGGTATGATGCTCAAAACACGTCATACCCGGATATGTCGCTCAAAAAAGGTCATACCAGGTATGTCGCTCAAAAGTGGTCAAACTTGTGTATGTCGCTCAAAATGAACCATACGGTGGTGTGTCACTCAAAAAAAGATCATTCGGCGTATGTAGCTCAAAAAATTTCATACCCGGGTATGACGCTCAAAACACGTCATACCCGGGTATGTCGCTCAAAAAAGGTCATACCGGGTATGTCGCTCAAAAGTGGTCAAACTTGTATATGTCGCTCAAAATGGGCAATACGGTGGTGTGTCACTCAAAAAAGGTCATTCGGCGTATGTAGCTCAAAAAATTTCATACCTGGGTATGATGCTCAAAACAGGTCATACCCGGATATGTCGCTCAAAAAAGGTCATACCGGGTATGTCGCTCAAAAGTGTTCAAACTTGTGTATGTCGCTCAAAATAGGCCATACGGTGGTGTGTCACTCAAAAAAGGTCATTCGGGGTATGTAGCTCAAAAAATTTCATACCTGGGTATGATGCTCAAAACACGTCATACCCGGATATGTCGCTCAAAAAAGGTCATACCGGGTATGTCGCTTAAAAGTGTTGAAACTTGTGTATGTCGCTCAAAATGGGCCATACGGTGGTGTGTCACTCAAAAAAGGTCATCCGGCGTGAGTAGCTCAAAAAATTTCATACCCGGGTATGACGCTCAAAACATGTCATACCCGGTTATGTCGCTCAAAAAAGGTCATACCGGGTATGTCGCTCAAAAGTGGTCAAACTTGTGTATGTCGCTCAAAATGGGCCATACGGTGGTGTGTCACTCAAAAAAGATCATTCTGCGTATGCAGCTCAAAAAATTTCATACCTGGGTATGATGCTCAAAACACGTCATACCCGGATATGTCGCTCAAAAAAGGTCATACCGGGTATGTCGCTCAAAAGTGGTCAAACTTGTGTATGTCGCTCAAAATGAACCATACGGTGGTGTGTCACTCAAAAAAAGATCATTCGGCGTATGTAGCTCAAAAAATTTCATACCCGGGTATGATGCTCAAAACACGTCATACCCGGGTATGTCGCTCAAAAAAGGTCATACCGGGTATGTCGCTCAAAAGTGGTCAAACTTGTGTATGTCGCTCAAAATGGGCCATACGGTGGTGTGTCACTCAAAAAAGATCATTCGGCGTATGCAGCTCAAAAAATTTCATACCTGGGTATGATGCTCAAAACAGGTCATACCCGGATATGTCGCTCAAAAAAGGTCATACCGGGTATGTCGCTCAAAAGTGTTCAAACTTGTGTATGTCGCTCAAAATAGGCCATACGGTGGTGTGTCACTCAAAAAAGGTCATTCGGGGTATGTAGCTCAAAAAATGTCATACCTGGGTATGATGCTCAAAACAAGTCATACCCGGATATGTCGCTCAAAAAAGGTCATACCGGGTATGTCGCTCAAAAGTGGTCAAACTTGTGTATGTCGCTCAAAATGGGCCATACGGTGGTGTGTCACTCAAAAAAGATCATTCGGCCTATGCAGCTCAAAACATTTCATACCTGGGTATGATTCTCAAAACACGTCATACCCGGATATGTCGCTCAAAAAAGGTCATACCGGGTATGTCGCTCAAAAGTGTTCAAACTTGTGTATGTCGCTCAAAATAGGCCATACGGTGGTGTGTCACTCAAAAAAGGTCATTCGGGGTATGTAGCTCAAAAAATTTCATACCTGGGTATGATGCTCAAAACACGTCATACCCGGATATGTCGCTCAAAAAAGGTCATACCGGGTATGTCGCTTAAAAGTGGTCAAACTTGTGTATGTCGCTCAAAAAGAGCCATACGGTGGTGTGTCACTCAAAAAAAGATCATTCGGCGTATGTAGCTCAAAAAATTTCATACCCGGGCATGATGCTCAAAACACGTCATACCCGGGTATGTCGATCCAAAAAGGTCATACCGGGTATGTCGCTCAAAAGTGGTCAAACTTGTATATGTCGCTCAAAATGGGCCATACGGTGGTGTGTCACTCAAAAAAGGTCATTCGGCGTATGTAGCTTAAAAAATTTCCGACACGGGTATGATGCTCAAAACACGTCATACCCGGGTATGTCGCTCAAAAAAGGTCATACCGGGTATGTCGCTCAAAAGTGTTCAAACTTGTGTATGTCGCTCAAAATAGGCCATACGGTGGTGTGTCACTCAAAAAAGATCATTCAGGGTATGTAGCTCAAAAAATTTCATACACGGGTATGATGCTCAAAACACGTCATACTCGGATATGTCGCTCAAAAAAGGTCATACCGGGTATGTCACTCAAAAGTGGTCAAACTTGTGTATGTCGCTCAAAATGGGCCATACGGTGGTGTGTCACTCAAAAAAGGTCATTCGGCGTATGTAGCTCAAAAAATTTCATACCCGGGTATGATGCTCAAAAGACGTCATACCCGGTTATGTCGCTCAAAAAAGGTCATACCGGGTATGTCGCTCAAAAGTGGTCAAACTTGTGTATGTCGCTCAAAATAGGCTATACGGTGGTGTGTCACTCAAAAAAGATCATTCAGGGTATGTAGCTCAAAAAATGTCATACCCGGGTATGACGCTTAAAACATGTCAAGATCATACCAGGTATGTCGCTCAAAAGTGGTCAAACTTGTGTATGTCGCTCAAAATGAACCATACGGTGGTGTGTCACTCAAAAAATGATCATTCCGCGTATGTATCTCAAAAAATTTCATACATGGGTATGATGCTCAAAACACATCATACCCGGGTATGTCGCTCAAAAAAGGTCATACCGGGTGTGTGCGTTCTAAAGTGGTCAAACTTGTGTATGTCGCTCAAAATGGGCCATACGGTGGTGTGTCACTCAAAAAAGATCATTCGGCGTATGTATCTCAAAAAATTTTATACCCGGGTATGATGCTCAAAACACATCATACCCGGGTATGTCGCTCAAAAAAGGTCATACCGGGTATGTCGCTCAAAAGTGTTCAAACTTGTATATGTCGCTCAAAATAGGCCATACGGTGGTGTGTCACTCAAAAAAGATCATTCGGCGTATGTAGCTCAAAAAATTTCATACCCGGGTATGACGCTCAAAACATGTCATACCCGGTTATGTCGCTCAAAAAAGGTCATACCGGGTATGTCGCTCAAAAGTGTTCAAACTTGTGTATGTCGCTCAAAATAGGCCATACGGTGGTGTGTCACTCAAAAAAGGTCATTCGGGGTATGTAGCTCAAAAAATTTCATACCTGGGTATGATGTTCAAAACACGTCATACCCGGATATGTCGCTCAAAAAAGGTCATACCGGGTATGTCGCTCAAAAGTGTTCAAACTTGTGTATGTCGCTCAAAATGGGCCATACGGTGGTGTGTCACTCAAAAAAGGTCATTCGGCGTATGTAGCTCAAAAAATGTCATACCTGGGTATGATGCTCAAAACACATCATACCCGGGTATGTCGCTCAAAAAAGGTCATACCGGGTATGTCGCTCAAAAAAGGTCATACCGGGTATGTCGCTCAAAAGTGTTCAAACTTGTGTTTGTCGCTCAAAATGGGCCATACGGTGGTGTGTCACTCAAAAAAGGTCATTCGGCATGTGTAGCTCAAAAAATTTCATACCCGGGTATGTCGCTCAAAAAAGGTCATACCGGGTGTGTGCGTTCTAAAGTGGTCAAACTTGTGTATGTCGCTCAAAATGGGCCATACGGTGGTGTGTCACTCAAAAAAGATCATTCGACGTATGTATCTCAAAAAATTTTATACCCGGGTATGATGCTCAAAACACGTCATACCCGGGTATGTCGCTCAAAAAAGGTCATACCGGGTATGTCGCTCAAAAGTGTTCAAACTTGTGTATGTCGCTCAAAATGGGCCATACGGTGGTGTGTCACTCAAAAAAGGTCATTCGGCGTATGTAGCTCAAAAAATTTCATACCTGGGTATGATGCTCAAAACACGTCATACCCGGATATGTCGCTCAAAAAAGGTCATACCGGGTATGTCGCTCAAAAGTGGTCAAACTTGTGTATGTCGCTCAAAATGGGCCATACGGTGGTGTGTCACTCAAAAAAGATCATTCTGCGTATGCAGCTCAAAAAATTTCATACCTGGGTATGATGCTCAAAACACGTCATACCCGGATATGTCGCTCAAAAAAGGTCATACCGGGTATGTCGCTCAAAAGTGGTCAAACTTGTGTATGTCGCTCAAAATGAACCATACGGTGGTGTGTCACTCAAAAAAAGATCATTCGGCGTATGTAGCTCAAAAAATTTCATACCCGGGTATGATGCTCAAAACACGTCATACCCGGGTATGTCGCTCAAAAAAGGTCATACCGGGTATGTCGCTCAAAAGTGGTCAAACTTGTGTATGTCGCTCAAAATGGGCCATACGGTGGTGTGTCACTCAAAAAAGATCATTCGGCGTATGCAGCTCAAAAAATTTCATACCTGGGTATGATGCTCAAAACAGGTCATACCCGGATATGTCGCTCAAAAAAGGTCATACCGGGTATGTCGCTCAAAAGTGTTCAAACTTGTGTATGTCGCTCAAAATAGGCCATACGGTGGTGTGTCACTCAAAAAAGGTCATTCGGGGTATGTAGCTCAAAAAATGTCATACCTGGGTATGATGCTCAAAACAAGTCATACCCGGATATGTCGCTCAAAAAAGGTCATACCGGGTATGTCGCTCAAAAGTGGTCAAACTTGTGTATGTCGCTCAAAATGGGCCATACGGTGGTGTGTCACTCAAAAAAGATCATTCGGCCTATGCAGCTCAAAACATTTCATACCTGGGTATGATTCTCAAAACACGTCATACCCGGATATGTCGCTCAAAAAAGGTCATACCGGGTATGTCGCTCAAAAGTGTTCAAACTTGTGTATGTCGCTCAAAATAGGCCATACGGTGGTGTGTCACTCAAAAAAGGTCATTCGGGGTATGTAGCTCAAAAAATTTCATACCTGGGTATGATGCTCAAAACACGTCATACCCGGATATGTCGCTCAAAAAAGGTCATACCGGGTATGTCGCTTAAAAGTGGTCAAACTTGTGTATGTCGCTCAAAAAGAGCCATACGGTGGTGTGTCACTCAAAAAAAGATCATTCGGCGTATGTAGCTCAAAAAATTTCATACCCGGGCATGATGCTCAAAACACGTCATACCCGGGTATGTCGATCCAAAAAGGTCATACCGGGTATGTCGCTCAAAAGTGGTCAAACTTGTATATGTCGCTCAAAATGGGCCATACGGTGGTGTGTCACTC
Organism: Eupleurogrammus muticus; assembly: GCA_036785175.1. Taxonomy (NCBI): domain Eukaryota; kingdom Metazoa; phylum Chordata; class Actinopteri; order Scombriformes; family Trichiuridae; genus Eupleurogrammus; species Eupleurogrammus muticus. The sequence goes on from JAYKQN010000006.1 coordinate 12,127,805, forward strand.
AAAAAAGGTCATTCGGCGTATGTAGCTTAAAAAATTTCCGACACGGGTATGATGCTCAAAACACGTCATACCCGGGTATGTCGCTCAAAAAAGGTCATACCGGGTATGTCGCTCAAAAGTGTTCAAACTTGTGTATGTCGCTCAAAATAGGCCATACGGTGGTGTGTCACTCAAAAAAGATCATTCAGGGTATGTAGCTCAAAAAATTTCATACACGGGTATGATGCTCAAAACACGTCATACTCGGATATGTCGCTCAAAAAAGGTCATACCGGGTATGTCACTCAAAAGTGGTCAAACTTGTGTATGTCGCTCAAAATGGGCCATACGGTGGTGTGTCACTCAAAAAAGGTCATTCGGCGTATGTAGCTCAAAAAATTTCATACCCGGGTATGATGCTCAAAAGACGTCATACCCGGTTATGTCGCTCAAAAAAGGTCATACCGGGTATGTCGCTCAAAAGTGGTCAAACTTGTGTATGTCGCTCAAAATAGGCTATACGGTGGTGTGTCACTCAAAAAAGATCATTCAGGGTATGTAGCTCAAAAAATGTCATACCCGGGTATGACGCTTAAAACATGTCAAGATCATACCAGGTATGTCGCTCAAAAGTGGTCAAACTTGTGTATGTCGCTCAAAATGAACCATACGGTGGTGTGTCACTCAAAAAATGATCATTCCGCGTATGTATCTCAAAAAATTTCATACATGGGTATGATGCTCAAAACACATCATACCCGGGTATGTCGCTCAAAAAAGGTCATACCGGGTGTGTGCGTTCTAAAGTGGTCAAACTTGTGTATGTCGCTCAAAATGGGCCATACGGTGGTGTGTCACTCAAAAAAGATCATTCGGCGTATGTATCTCAAAAAATTTTATACCCGGGTATGATGCTCAAAACACATCATACCCGGGTATGTCGCTCAAAAAAGGTCATACCGGGTATGTCGCTCAAAAGTGTTCAAACTTGTATATGTCGCTCAAAATAGGCCATACGGTGGTGTGTCACTCAAAAAAGATCATTCGGCGTATGTAGCTCAAAAAATTTCATACCCGGGTATGACGCTCAAAACATGTCATACCCGGTTATGTCGCTCAAAAAAGGTCATACCGGGTATGTCGCTCAAAAGTGTTCAAACTTGTGTATGTCGCTCAAAATAGGCCATACGGTGGTGTGTCACTCAAAAAAGGTCATTCGGGGTATGTAGCTCAAAAAATTTCATACCTGGGTATGATGTTCAAAACACGTCATACCCGGATATGTCGCTCAAAAAAGGTCATACCGGGTATGTCGCTCAAAAGTGTTCAAACTTGTGTATGTCGCTCAAAATGGGCCATACGGTGGTGTGTCACTCAAAAAAGGTCATTCGGCGTATGTAGCTCAAAAAATGTCATACCTGGGTATGATGCTCAAAACACATCATACCCGGGTATGTCGCTCAAAAAAGGTCATACCGGGTATGTCGCTCAAAAAAGGTCATACCGGGTATGTCGCTCAAAAGTGTTCAAACTTGTGTTTGTCGCTCAAAATGGGCCATACGGTGGTGTGTCACTCAAAAAAGGTCATTCGGCGTGTGTAGCTCAAAAAATTTCATACCCGGGTATGTCGCTCAAAAAAGGTCATACCGGGTGTGTGCGTTCTAAAGTGGTCAAACTTGTGTATGTCGCTCAAAATGGGCCATACGGTGGTGTGTCACTCAAAAAAGATCATTCGACGTATGTATCTCAAAAAATTTTATACCCGGGTATGATGCTCAAAACACGTCATACCCGGGTATGTCGCTCAAAAAAGGTCATACCGGGTATGTCGCTCAAAAGTGTTCAAACTTGTGTATGTCGCTCAAAATGGGCCATACGGTGGTGTGTCACTCAAAAAAGGTCATTCGGCGTATGTAGCTCAAAAAATTTCATACCTGGGTATGATGCTCAAAACACGTCATACCCGGATATGTCGCTCAAAAAAGGTCATACCGGGTATGTCGCTCAAAAGTGTTTAAACTTGTGTATGTCGCTCAAAATAGGCCATACGGTGGTGTGTCACACATCATACCCGTGTATGTCGCTCAAAAAAGGTCATACCGGGTATGTCGCTCAAAAGTGTTCCAACTTGTATATGTCGCTCAAAATAGGCCATACGGTGGTGTGTCACTCAAAAAAGATCATTCAGGGTATGTAGCTCAAAAAATGTCATACCCGGGTATGACGCTCAAAACATGTCATATCCGGTTATGTCGCTCAAAAAAGGGCATACCGGGTATGTCGCTCAAAAGTGTTCAAACTTGTGTATGTCGCTCAAAATAGGCCATACGGTGGTGTGTCACTCAAAAAAGGTCATTCGGGGTATGTAGCTCAAAAAATGTCATACCTGGGTATGATGCTCAAAACAAGTCATACCCGGATATGTCGCTCAAAAAAGGTCATACCGGGTATGTCGCTCAAAAGTGGTCAAACTTGTGTATGTCGCTCAAAATGGGCCATACGGTGGTGTGTCACTCAAAAAAGATCATTCGGCCTATGCAGCTCAAAAAATTTCATACCTGGGTATGATTCTCAAAACACGTCATACCCGGATATGTCGCTCAAAAAAGGTCATACCGGGTATGTCGCTCAAAAGTGTTCAAACTTGTGTATGTCGCTCAAAATAGGCCATACGGTGGTGTGTCACTCAAAAAAGGTCATTCGGGGTATGTAGCTCAAAAAATTTCATACCTGGGTATGATGCTCAAAACACGTCATACCCGGATATGTCGCTCAAAAAAGGTCATACCGGGTATGTCGCTTAAAAGTGGTCAAACTTGTGTATGTCGCTCAAAAAGAGCCATACGGTGGTGTGTCACTCAAAAAAAGATCATTCGGCGTATGTAGCTCAAAAAATTTCATACCCGGGCATGATGCTCAAAACACGTCATACCCGGGTATGTCGATCCAAAAAGGTCATACCGGGTATGTCGCTCAAAAGTGGTCAAACTTGTATATGTCGCTCAAAATGGGCCATACGGTGGTGTGTCACTCAAAAAAGGTCATTCGGCGTATGTAGCTTAAAAAATTTCCGACACGGGTATGATGCTCAAAACACGTCATACCCGGGTATGTCGCTCAAAAAAGGTCATACCGGGTATGTCGCTCAAAAGTGTTCAAACTTGTGTATGCCGCTCAAAATAGGCCATACGGTGGTGTGTCACACATCATACCCGTGTATGTCGCTCAAAAAAGGTCATACCGGGTATGTCGCTCAAAAGTGTTCCAACTTGTATATGTCGCTCAAAATAGGCCATACGGTGGTGTGTCACTCAAAAAAGATCATTCAGGGTATGTAGCTCAAAAAATGTCATACCCGGGTATGACGCTCAAAACATGTCATATCCGGTTATGTCGCTCAAAAAAGGGCATACCGGGTATGTCGCTCAAAAGTGGTCAAACTTGTGTATATCGCTCAAAATAGGCCATACGGTGGTGTGCCCTTCAAAAAGGTCATTCGGGGTATGTAGCTCAAAAAATTTCATACCTGGGTATGATGCTCAAAACACGTCAAAATATGACGCTCAAAAAAGGTCAAACTTGTGTATGTTGCTCAAAAGTGGTCAAACTTGTGTATGTCGCTCAAAATGGGCCATACAGTGGTGTGTCACTCAAAAAAGGTCATTCAGGGTATGTAGCTCAAATAATTTCATACCCGGGTATGATGCTCAAAACACGTCATACCGGGTATGTCGCTCAAAAAAGGTCATACCGGGTATGTCGCTTAAAAGTGTTCAAACTTGTGTTTGTCGCTCAAAATGGGCCATACGGTGGTGTGTCACTCAAAAAAGGTCATTCGGCGTGTGTAGCTCAAAAAATTTCATACCCGGGTATGACGCTCAAAACATGTCATACCCGGTTATGTCGCTCAAAAAAGGTCATACCGGGTATGTCGCTCAAAAGTGTTCAAACTTGTGTATGTCGCTCAAAATAGGCCATACGGTGGTGTGTCACTCAAAAAAGATCATTCGGCGTATGTATCTCAAAAAATTTTATACCCGGGTATGATGCTCAAAACACGTCATACCCGGGTATGTCGCTCAAAAAAGGTCATACCGGGTATGTCGCTCAAAAGTGTTCAAACTTGTGTATGTCGCTCAAAATGGGCCATACGGTGGTGTGTCACTCAAAAAAGGTCATTCGGCGTATGTAGCTCAAAAAATTTCATACCTGGGTATGATGCTCAAAACACGTCATACCCGGATATGTCGCTCAAAAAAGGTCATACCGGGTATGTCGCTCAAAAGTGTTTAAACTTGTGTATGTCGCTCAAAATAGGCCATACGGTGGTGTGTCACACGTCATACCCGTGTATGTCGCTCAAAAAAGGTCATACCGGGTATGTCGCTCAAAAGTGTTCCAACTTGTATATGTCGCTCAAAATAGGCCATACGGTGGTGTGTCACTCAAAAAAGATCATTCAGGGTATGTAGCTCAAAAAATGTCATACCCGGGTATGACGCTCAAAACATGTCATATCCGGTTATGTCGCTCAAAAAAGGGCATACCGGGTATGTCGCTCAAAAGTGGTCAAACTTGTGTATATCGCTCAAAATAGGCCATACGGTGGTGTGCCCTTCAAAAAGGTCATTCGGGGTATGTAGCTCAAAAAATTTCATACCTGGGTATGATGCTCAAAACACGTCAAAATATGTCGCTCAAAAAAGGTCAAACTTGTGTATGTTGCTCAAAAGTGTTCAAACTTGTGTATGTCGCTCAAAATGGGCCATACGGTGGTGTGTCACTCAAAAAAGATCATTCGGCGTATGTATCTCAAAAAATTTCATACACGGGTATGATGCTCAAAACACGTCATACCCGGTTATGTCGCTCCAAAAAGGTCATACCGGGTATGTCGCTCACAAGTGGTCAAACTTGTGTATGTCGCTCAAAATGGGCCATACGGTGGTGTGTCACTCAAAAAAGGTCATTCGGCGTGTGTAGCTCAAAAAATTTCATACCCGGGTATGACGCTCAAAACATGTCATACCCGGTTATGTCGCTCAAAAAAGGTCATACCGGGTATGTCGCTCAAAAGTGGTCAAACTTGTGTATGTCGCTCAAAATGGGCAATACGGTGGTGTGTCACTCAAAAAAGATCATTCGGCGTATGCAGCTCAAAAAATTTCATACCTGGGTATGATGCTCAAAACACGTCATACCCGGGTATGTCGCTCAAAAGTGGTCAAACTTGTGTATATCGCTCAAAATAGGCCATACGGTGGTGTGCCCTTCAAAAAGGTCATTCGGGGTATGTAGCTCAAAAAATTTCATACCTGGGTATGATGCTCAAAACACGTCAAAATATGACGCTCAAAAAAGGTCAAACTTGTGTATGTTGCTCAAAAGTGGTCAAACTTGTGTATGTCGCTCAAAATGGGCCATACAGTGGTGTGTCACTCAAAAAAGGTCATTCAGGGTATGTAGCTCAAATAATTTCATACCCGGGTATGATGCTCAAAACACGTCATACCGGGTATGTCGCTCAAAAAAGGTCATACCGGGTATGTCGCTTAAAAGTGTTCAAACTTGTGTTTGTCGCTCAAAATGGGCCATACGGTGGTGTGTCACTCAAAAAAGGTCATTCGGCGTGTGTAGCTCAAAAAATTTCATACCCGGGTATGACGCTCAAAACATGTCATACCCGGTTATGTCGCTCAAAAAAGGTCATACCGGGTATGTCGCTCAAAAGTGGTCAAACTTGTGTATGTCGCTCAAAATAGGCCATACGGTGGTGTGTCACTCAAAAAAGGTCATTCGGGGTATGTAGCTCAAAAAATTTCATACCTGGGTATGATGCTCAAAACACATCATACCCGGGTATGTCGCTCAAAAAAGGTCATACCGGGTGTGTGCGTTCTAAAGTGGTCAAACTTGTGTATGTCGCTCAAAATGGGCCATACGGTGGTGTGTCACTCAAAAAAGGTCATTCGGCGTATGTATCTCAAAAAATTTTATACCCGGGTATGATGCTCAAAACACGTCATACCCGGGTATGTCGCTCAAAAAAGGTCATACCGGGTATGTCGCTCAAAAGTGTTCAAACTTGTGTATGTCGCTCAAAATGGGCCATACGGTGGTGTGTCACTCAAAAAAGGTCATTCGGCGTATGTAGCTCAAAAAATTTCATACCTGGGTATGATGCTCAAAACACGTCATACCCGGATATGTCGCTCAAAAAAGGTCATACCGGGTATGTCGCTCAAAAGTGGTCAAACTTGTGTATGTTGCTCAAAATGAGCCATACGGTGGTGTGCCCTTCAAAAAAGGTCATTCGGGGTATGTAGCTCAAAAAATTTCATACCCGGGTATGACGCTCAAAACATGTAATACCCGGTTATGTCGCTCAAAAAAGGTCATACCGGGTATGTCGCTCAAAAGTGGTCAAACTTGTATATGTCACTCAAAATGGGCAATACGGTGGTGTGTCACTCAAAAAAGGTCATTCGGCGTATGTAGCTCAAAAAATTTCCTACCCGGGTATGATGCTCAAAACACGTCATACCCGGGTATGTCGCTCAAAAAAGGTCATACCGGGTATGTCGCTCAAAAGTGTTCAAACTTGTGTATGTCGCTCAAAATGGGCCATACGGTGGTGTGTCACTCAAAAAAGATCATTCGGCGTATGTATCTCAAAAAATTTCATACACGGGTATGATGCTCAAAACACGTCATACCCGGTTATGTCGCTCCAAAAAGGTCATACCGGGTATGTCGCTCACAAGTGGTCAAACTTGTGTATGTCGCTCAAAATGGGCCATACGGTGGTGTGTCACTCAAAAAAGGTCATTCGGCGTGTGTAGCTCAAAAAATTTCATACCCGGGTATGACGCTCAAAACATGTCATACCCGGTTATGTCGCTCAAAAAAGGTCATACCGGGTATGTCGCTCAAAAGTGGTCAAACTTGTGTATGTCGCTCAAAATGGGCAATACGGTGGTGTGTCACTCAAAAAAGATCATTCGGCGTATGCAGCTCAAAAAATTTCATACCTGGGTATGATGCTCAAAACACGTCATACCCGGGTATGTCGCTCAAAAAAGGTCATACCGGGTATGTCGCTCAAAAGTGGTCAAACTTGTATATGTCGCTCAAAATGGGCAATACGGTGGTGTGTCACTCAAAAAAGGTCATTCGGCGTATGTAGCTCAAAAAATTTCATACCTGGGTATGATGCTCAAAACAGGTCATACCCGGATATGTCGCTCAAAAAAGGTCATACCGGGTATGTCGCTCAAAAGTGTTCAAACTTGTGTATGTCGCTCAAAATAGGCCATACGGTGGTGTGTCACTCAAAAAAGGTCATTCGGGGTATGTAGCTCAAAAAATTTCATACCTGGGTATGATGCTCAAAACACATCATACCCGGGTATGTCGCTCAAAAAAGGTCATACCGGGTGTGTGCGTTCTAAAGTGGTCAAACTTGTGTATGTCGCTCAAAATGGGCCATACGGTGGTGTGTCACTCAAAAAAGGTCATTCGGCGTATGTATCTCAAAAAATTTTATACCCGGGTATGATGCTCAAAACACGTCATACCCGGGTATGTCGCTCAAAAAAGGTCATACCGGGTATGTCGCTCAAAAGTGTTCAAACTTGTGTATGTCGCTCAAAATGGGCCATACGGTGGTGTGTCACTCAAAAAAGGTCATTCGGCGTGTGTAGCTCAAAAAATTTCATACCCGGGTATGACGCTCAAAACATGTCATACCCGGTTATGTCGCTCAAAAAAGGTCATACCGGGTATGTCGCTCAAAAGTGGTCAAACTTGTGTATGTCGCTCAAAATGGGCAATACGGTGGTGTGTCACTCAAAAAAGATCATTCGGCGTATGCAGCTCAAAAAATTTCATACCTGGGTATGATGCTCAAAACACGTCATACCCGGGTATGTCGCTCAAAAAAGGTCATACCGGGTATGTCGCTCAAAAGTGGTCAAACTTGTATATGTCGCTCAAAATGGGCAATACGGTGGTGTGTCACTCAAAAAAGGTCATTCGGCGTATGTAGCTCAAAAAATTTCATACCTGGGTATGATGCTCAAAACAGGTCATACCCGGATATGTCGCTCAAAAAAGGTCATACCGGGTATGTCGCTCAAAAGTGTTCAAACTTGTGTATGTCGCTCAAAATAGGCCATACGGTGGTGTGTCACTCAAAAAAGGTCATTCGGGGTATGTAGCTCAAAAAATTTCATACCTGGGTATGATGCTCAAAACACATCATACCCGGGTATGTCGCTCAAAAAAGGTCATACCGGGTGTGTGCGTTCTAAAGTGGTCAAACTTGTGTATGTCGCTCAAAATGGGCCATACGGTGGTGTGTCACTCAAAAAAGGTCATTCGGCGTATGTATCTCAAAAAATTTTATACCCGGGTATGATGCTCAAAACACGTCATACCCGGGTATGTCGCTCAAAAAAGGTCATACCGGGTATGTCGCTCAAAAGTGTTCAAACTTGTGTATGTCGCTCAAAATGGGCCATACGGTGGTGTGTCACTCAAAAAAGGTCATTCGGCGTATGTAGCTCAAAAAATTTCATACCTGGGTATGATGCTCAAAACACGTCATACCCGGATATGTCGCTCAAAAAAGGTCATACCGGGTATGTCGCTCAAAAGTGGTCAAACTTGTGTATGTTGCTCAAAATGAGCCATACGGTGGTGTGCCCTTCAAAAAAGGTCATTCGGGGTATGTAGCTCAAAAAATTTCATACCCGGGTATGACGCTCAAAACATGTCATACCCGGTTATGTCGCTCAAAAAAGGTCATACCGGGTATGTCGCTCAAAAGTGGTCAAACTTGTATATGTCACTCAAAATGGGCAATACGGTGGTGTGTCACTCAAAAAAGGTCATTCGGCGTATGTAGCTCAAAAAATTTCCTACCCGGGTATGATGCTCAAAACACGTCATACCCGGGTATGTCGCTCAAAAAAGGTCATACCGGGTATGTCGCTCAAAAGTGTTCAAACTTGTGTATGTCGCTCAAAATGGGCCATACGGTGGTGTGTCACTCAAAAAAGATCATTCGGCGTATGTATCTCAAAAAATTTCATACACGGGTATGATGCTCAAAACACGTCATACCCGGTTATGTCGCTCCAAAAAGGTCATACCGGGTATGTCGCTCACAAGTGGTCAAACTTGTGTATGTCGCTCAAAATGGGCCATACGGTGGTGTGTCACTCAAAAAAGGTCATTCGGCGTATGTAGCTCAAAAAATTTCATACCAGGGTATGATGCTCAAAACACGTCATACCCGGTTATGTCGCTCAAAAAAGGTCATACCGGGTATGTCGCTCAAAAGTGGTCAAACTTGTGTATGTCGCTCAAAATAGGCCATACGGTGGTGTGTCACTCAAAAAAGATCATTCAGGGTATGTAGCTCAAAAAATTTCATACACGGGTATGATGCTCAAAATACGTCATACCCGGGTATGTCGCTCAAAAAAGGTCATACCGGGTATGTCGCTCAAAAGTGGTCAAACTTGTGTATGTCGCTCAAAATGGGCCACACGGTGGTCTGTCACTCAAAAAAGGTCATTCGGCGTATGTAGCTCAAAAAATTTCATACCTGGGTATGATGCTCAAAACACGTCATACCCGGGTATGTCGCTCAAAAAAGGTCATACCGGGTATGTCGCTCAAAAGTGTTCAAACTTGTGTATATCGCTCAAAATAGGCCATACGGTGGTGTGCCCTTCAAAAGAGGTCATTCGGGGTATGTAGCTCAAAAAATTTCATACCTGGGTATGATGCTCAAAACACGTCATACTCGGATATGTCGCTCAAAAGTGTTCAAACTTGTGTATGTCGCTCAAAATAGGCCATACGGTGGTGTGTCACTCAAAAAAGATCATTCAGGGTATTTAGCTCAAAAAATTTCATACCCGGGTATGATGCTCAAAACACGTCATACCCGGGTATGTTGCTCAAAAAAGGTCATACCGGGTATGTCGCTCAAAAGTGGTCAAACTTGTGTATATCGCTCAAAATAGGCCATACGGTGGTGTGTCACTCAAAAAAGGTCATTCGGCGTATGTAGCTCAAAAAATTTCATACCCGGGTATGATGCTCAAAAGACGTCATACCCGGTTATGTCGCTCAAAAAAGGTCATACCGGGTATGTCGCTTAAAAGTGTTCAAACTTGTGTATGTCGCTCAAAATGGGCCATACGGTGGTGTGTCACTCAAAAAAGGTCATTCGGCGTGTGTAGCTCAAAAAATTTCATACCCGGGTATGACGCTCAAAACATGTCATACCCGGTTATGTCGCTCAAAAAAGGTCATACCGGGTATGTCGCTCAAAAGTGGTCAAACTTGTGTATGTCGCTCAAAATGGGCAATACGGTGGTGTGTCACTCAAAAAAGATCATTCGGCGTATGCAGCTCAAAAAATTTCATACCTGGGTATGATGCTCAAAACACGTCATACCCGGGTATGTCGCTCAAAAAAGGTCATACCGGGTATGTCGCTCAAAAGTGGTCAAACTTGTATATGTCGCTCAAAATGGGCCATACGGTGGTGTGTCACTCAAAAAAGGTCATTCGGCGTATGTAGCTCAAAAAATGTCATACCCGGGTATGATGCTCAAAAGACGTCATACCCGGTTATGTCGCTCAAAAAAGGTCATACCGGGTATGTCGCTTAAAAGTGTTCAAACTTGTGTATGTCGCTCAAAATGGGCCATACGGTGGTGTGTCACTCAAAAAAGGTCATTCGGCGTGTGTAGCTCAAAAAATTTCATACCCGGGTATGACGCTCAAAACATGTCATACCCGGTTATGTCGCTCAAAAAAGGTCATACCGGGTATGTCGCTCAAAAGTGGTCAAACTTGTGTATGTCGCTCAAAATGGGCAATACGGTGGTGTGTCACTCAAAAAAGATCATTCGGCGTATGCAGCTCAAAAAATTTCATACCTGGGTATGATGCTCAAAACACGTCATACCCGGGTATGTCGCTCAAAAAAGGTCATACCGGGTATGTCGCTCAAAAAAGGTCATACCGGGTATGTCGCTCAAAAGTGGTCAAACTTGTATATGTCGCTCAAAATGGGCAATACGGTGGTGTGTCACTCAAAAAAGGTCATTCGGCGTATGTAGCTCAAAAAATTTCATACCTGGGTATGATGCTCAAAACAGGTCATACCCGGATATGTCGCTCAAAAAAGGTCATACCGGGTATGTCGCTCAAAAGTGTTCAAACTTGTGTATGTCGCTCAAAATAGGCCATACGGTGGTGTGTCACTCAAAAAAGGTCATTCGGGGTATGTAGCTCAAAAAATTTCATACCTGGGTATGATGCTCAAAACACGTCATACCCGGATATGTCGCTCAAAAAAGGTCATACCGGGTATGTCGCTCAAAAGTGGTCAAACTTGTGTATGTCGCTCAAAATGGGCCATACGGTGGTGTGTCACTCAAAAAAGGTCATTCGGCGTATGTAGCTCAAAAAATGTCATACCCGGGTATGATGCTCAAAAGACGTCATACCCGGTTATGTCGCTCAAAAAAGGTCATACCGGGTATGTCGCTTAAAAGTGTTCAAACTTGTGTATGTCGCTCAAAATGGGCCATACGGTGGTGTGTCACTCAAAAAAGGTCATTCGGCGTGTGTAGCTCAAAAAATTTCATACCCGGGTATGACGCTCAAAACATGTCATACCCGGTTATGTCGCTCAAAAGTGGTCAAACTTGTGTATGTCGCTCAAAATGGGCAATACGGTGGTGTGTCACTCAAAAAAGGTCATTCGGCGTATGTAGCTCAAAAAATTTCATACCTGGGTATGATGCTCAAAACAGGTCATACCCGGATATGTCGCTCAAAAAAGGTCATACCGGGTATGTCGGTCATACCGGGTATGTCGCTCAAAAGTGTTCAAACTTGTGTATGTCGCTCAAAATAGGCCATACGGTGGTGTGTCACTTAAAAAAGGTCATTCGGCGTATGTAGCTCAAAAAATGTCATACCCGGATATGATGCTCAAAACACGTCATACCCGTGTATGTCGCTCAAAAAAGGTCATACCGGGTATGTTGCTCAAAAGTGTTTAAACTTGTATATGTCGCTCAAAATAGGCCATACGGTGGTGTGTCACTCAAAAAAGGTCATTCGGGGTATGTAGCTCAAAAAATTTCATACCCGGGTATGATGCTCAAAACACGTCATATCCGGGTATGTCGCTCAAAAAAGGTCATAATGGGTATGTCGCTCAAAAGTGGTCATATGGGCGTATGTCGCTCAAAATAGGCCATACGGTAGTGGGTCACTCAAAAAAGGTAATTCGGCATATGTCGCTCAAAAAAGGTCATATCCGGGTATATCGTTAAAAAAAGGTCATATCCGGGTATGTCACTCAAAATACATCAAAAAGTAATTTGACTCAAAAATGGTCATACGGGGGTATGTCGCTCAAAATTGGTCATACAGGGGTATGTCACTCAAAAAAGGTCATATTATACTATTTTGCTCAAAAAATGTCATAATATAACATGTCGCTCAAATACAGTGATACTATAGTATGTTGGTCAGAAAAGGTCATACATTATTTTGCTCAAAAAAGGTATTACTATTCTATTTTGTTCAGAAAAGGTCATACTATAAGTTTGTCGCTCAAAAATGGTCATACTATAGTATGTCGCCTAAAAAAGGTCATATTATACTATTTGCCCAAAAAAGGTCATACTATAGTATGTCGCTCAAAAAAGGACATACTATAGTATGTCGCCCAAAAAAGGTCATACTAGAGTATGTCGCTCAAAAAAGGACATACTATAGTATGTCTCTCACAAAGGTCATACTATACTATTTTGCTCAGAAAAGGTCATACTGTAATATGTCTCTCAAAAAAGGTCATATTATAGTATGTTGCTGTTTTCTCACAGAGCATGCTGCAATGCAGCCACTGAAGGATCTACGGATGTTGGAGGGTCTGATGCTGCCCTGGGTCACCTGGAAGCTGTGACGGATCCTGCGCCTCATCCTCCACTTATAACAACATTCATTACATTTCTGTTTTCCTGTTTGTAATATCCAAATTTCTCTGTAATGTTTCCATCTGCACATACTATACACAATACTATAGTATGTCGCTCAAAAAAGGTCATATTATAGTATTGTCCTCAAAAAGGTGATACTATAGTATGTTGCCCAAAAAAGGTCATATTATACAACTTGACTCAAAAAAGGTCATATTATACTATGTTGCTCAAAACATTATTTATTGTAATATACTATTTTCTTCAAAAAGTCATACTATAGTATGTGGACAATAACAGTTGTACTATACTATTTTGCTCAAAAAATTTCTTATATTTTGCTCAAAAAATGTTGGAGGGTCTGAGGCTGCCTTGGTGAAACCTGGAAGCTGTGATGGATCCTGCTCCTCATCCTCCACTTCTACCAACATTATTCACATTTCTGTTTATAATATTCAAATTTCTCTGTAATGTTCTCCACCTGCACGCATCATCTACTGCACGCCTGTCCGTCCTGGAAGAGAGATCCCTCCTCTGTTACTCTTCCTGAGGGTTCTTCTGTTTTTTTTCCCTGTTAAAGGGTTTTTTTTGGGGAGTTTTACCTTGTACGATGTGAGGACAGGGGATGTTGTGTTGCTTTTGTACAAAATGTAAAGCCCTTTGGGGAAAATCTGATTTGTGATTCTGGGCTATACAAATAAATTGAATTGAATTCATAAAACTGATTTTTTTTAACAACTGAACAACCTTTTCTCTTCACCCCCTAACTAATTTATAAAACACAAGAGACATTACAACAGATTATTTATGGTATGAGCAGCAGTACACTTTTTAAAATCTCTGAAAAAAAGATGCATTAGACCGTAGTAAGTATGTATGCCTCATTTGCAATTAATTAATTTAATCTTAGCTAAACCGTCATTTTGTTATGTAAAGAGTCAGAAATGGTGTGGACAACTGATAGTGAGGAGGCTCCGTTGTTGCTGTTTTCAGTTGCTTTAGTGTATATATATATATATATATATATATATATATATATTAGATATTTTCTGAATCCTGTCGTGGGCCAAAGCAGCACGCACTGCTGCCTCTGCTCTAGTTCATGCAAATGGGGACTTATTATTCCATTTATGCTGTTAGTAATGCCATAAATTGATTGATTTAAAAAAAAAAAAGATAATAAAAAAAATTCTAAAATGTTTGTACTAATAAAGTACAATTCTGTTAACAGACATTATTCACAACCCTTTACTTACACTTCAAGTAATCATCAAAGACAGGAGGGATTAAGTTACTTAACATTTATTACAAAGTACAGTATCCACCTGATCTGTAAGCTTAGGTGTGACAGGAATACACAGAGATATAGTCATGATGGCTGAATGAACTGAATTTAAAAAAGCAGGTAACCTGGGAGTCAGTGGCACATGCACACAATCGCGACTAGTTCTGATATTTCAGGGTAACATTATGAAGATGAATGAATGCTTTAATTTATGTTAAGGGTAAAATTCTTTGTGTTGACTGCTCTTTGATTGAGGATTACTTTTGTTCCTCCTCTCTCTCTCTCTCTCTTCAGTCTCTTGTAGCTGCTGGCTCCTAACAGTGGCTCTTGGCTACCTTCTTGTCTCTCTTTTGTGTTGTGAGATATGAGCCCTTAACAGCTGCAGCTTACATCCCCCCGCCACCCACCCACCCACCCACACCCACTCTAAATGTTGTTTCGTAATTCCGAGCCAATTTCACACAGCTTTAGATAAATTAGTCATCTCCCGTTTCGTTTCACCATCAGGCCGTCTAAAAACAACCCAGCTGATGGGTGGGAGGGAAGTGGTACTCCTCTGTTTTTCAATGTAACCCCCTACAAATTTCCCTGCCTTTTCAAACGTTAAAGACGACAAACGCTGCTCAGTAGGGGCTTTTAATTTAAATGAATATCAAAAGGGAGATAAATGAAGCTACTTGTTTAAGATGGTTCAAATCTCTGATAAATCTTGGAGTTAAGGAGGTGTAGGTGTGTGTGTGTGTGTGTGTGTGTGTGTGTGTGTGTGCGCGCGCGTATCCATTTCTTCAGATATAATGCTTGGCAGGTAGAAATAGTGCATTTTTTTACTTTTTCGTCAGGTCAGTAGGTTAAAGGTCAAAGTTCATACGATAGTCCAACGGGGTTCTGTGGGTCTGCAGGATTCTCTGGACTCGTGTGTGGATCTGCTCCCTGTAGGATGGACTGGGTTGACTGTTCTGAATTCTGAGAAAGCAGGCATAAAACAAACAAAGGCTCACATTTATTTGGGTTGACTTTTTTTTTTTTTTTTTAAATCATAGTAGCCAAATAAATATCAATATCAATAATCATCAAATCTATTGCTTCCCAACCTGAGGGTTGGGAGCCCTTTAATATGTGGTGAGATAAATCTGAGGGTTGACAAAATTCAACACAATTAACAAATGTAAGAAAACATGTACATTTTAGGACATACTTATCTCTTTACATATTGACATAAATAAAGGTCATGAGGGGTGGTACAAAACATCTAAATTAGTTTGTTCAGCCAGTAGTTTAGGATGAAAGAGGATTACATTTAAGCAGAGAAAAATGCAAATAACTGGAAGCTTTTTTGCTTGGAAAATGACTCAAAAATGAATCCGTATGATAAAAGTGAGGGAGGCCTGTTTTGTCTTCACAGGTTTTCCTTTTGTCCACTAGTCTGTGCTGTAACCCAACATAAGACCAGTGAGCTGATGTGTGCTTGATCTTAAATTGTACTTAAGATTAGACCACCCTTACCCCATATGATGCCGAAATGCCACAGCAGGGTTTTATCCTTTAGGATTGATTTATTACATAATCTAGCACCTTCATCTATCAGCACCTGCCTTTCATTTAATTTCCCAACACAATTCCACTAACAGACTTTTAGGTTGCTGTAAGTTATTCTTCAAGACCTTTGGTGCAAGCTGCTTTCTGTGTTTATGGCTCTAATTCTGTGGAACACCCTCTCCTTTAATCTTAGAGCAGCAAACTCCCTTGACTTTGAAAATAAATTTAAAATAATGTTTTATCCTTTTTGTGATCACACTCATATTTTTCCACTTAAATAGCTAATTAAATACCTGTGCTGTGCTCAACACACTATAAACATGATTTGAAATAAATGGCAATCTTTCCTTCATCTAAAAGTACATTTGTATTTTGGGTCCTCTATACTGAAATTTTTGTGCAAAAATTTAAAGAGAATTTCACAACTGACAGAAGCAACGGTGCTTTTGAACTGTGGACATAAATGTGCTTCATCACCACAATATAAATGTGTCTGCAAGTTGGCCAGAGGCAGTTCTGAAATAACAGATTGCACTGACAGAAGTAAACAGTAATAAGTTCCAGTATTGCCTCTCATCCACGTCTATTTGTCGGGAGTGGGTGATGACTGACGGACGCCGTGGCCTGCTTCGCCGTAAGAGGATGGCAACTTTTCATCTGTAATCAGATAAAGTCACTACCTGCTTCAAAAAGTCATCAAGGACAAATCATCCAGAGACATGAATAGACTGAGACTTCGGGGCTTAGGGGGCAAACGTTGCCACTGGCATCTGTCATTTTCTTTATAGATCAAAGATTCGTGGCAAGACGTGTCCCTCTCGCTGTTGGAGGGAATCTACAAAGACCCAAGCTAATCTCCCACCCTGCAACTCTGGTCGCGTTTTCAATTGAGGGAAAAGTATCATTCATTTCCTACAATTTACTTTACAGTTTAAGATTGTCTATTGATTTTAATGTTTACTTATGGACTGTGCAAAGGGGAGGGAAAGGAGAGCGCAAACAAACAAACAAACAAAACGGAACATTGGTCCCATCGGGGTGTTCAACTCGCAGCTGCCATGATCGATGACAAGGTCTCTCTGAATGTATTAAAGCGTGCATCGGGTCAAATGCATCAGACTGAAGCTGAAACCCAAATCAATACCATTTTCCTCTTTGTTTTCCCTTCTCTCGCCCTCCTCTCTCTGTAATGAACAAACATGACAAGACATCAGCTTCTGTAATTTAAGAGGTGGAGGGGAATTCATCCTGCCTGTCTGGTGTGATCAAAATTAAAGATTGGATGTGTATGAGCGCATGCACACATACAAACACACACAAAGTGGCGGCAGTGTATGACTAACCTCTCAAGGGATTGCCGTATATTTGTTGTATACTGTAATTGGGAACTCATACGGGTGCCTCTTTGCTTTTATGATCTTTTGAGCAAACAATGATTTACACGGATTGATCAGGATAAATTCAGGGCAAACAGCACAGAAAGAGAGATTGTGTTTTCTACACAGCTTTGGCGTGAGCATGAAGAAAATCAGCAGGATTTGTGCCCAGAAAAAGCAAACTCAAGGCTCAGAGGAGATCCTGAGAGCACTAACAAATAAAATGCAAAGTTTTAAAGAGGCACCTTTTTGTCATAACCTCAACATAAAGCTTTGAGGACACACCCACCGCCACTTTATATAAGTAGACCTGTCCAACTGCTCCTTAAAGCAGATTTCAAATCAGCAAATCACATAGCAGCAACTAAATCCATTTAGGCATGTAGACATAGTCAGGACAATCAAACAGCTTCAGTATAAGGAAGAAAGGTGATTTAAGTAACTCTGAATGAGGTGTGGTTGTTGATGCCAGACAAGTATTTGAGAAACTGCTGATCTACTGGGATTTTCATACTCAACCTTCTCTAGGGTTTACAGAGAAATGGTCCAAAAGAGAGAAAATATTCAGTGATAGGCAGTTCTGTGGCCGAAAACGGCTTGTTGATGCCAGAGGTCAGAGGAGGATGGCTAGACTGTTTTGAGTTGACAGGAGGGCAACAGTAACTTAAATAACCATTTGTAACAACTGAGGTTTGCAGAAGAGCATCTCTGAACGCATAACACGTCCAACCTTGAGGCTGATGGGCTACAGCAGCAGAAGACCAGTCCAGCAAGGTCTACCTAATAAATGCCACTGGGTGTAGGCACAATATAAGAATGTTTTAATGAGTGATTTTCAAAGGTTTGGTTATTCTTCACATTTCATGCTAGATTTTACCTTTCTCTGAGGGAATGGTTGAGAATCAGAGGGCTTCTTGACTGTGACGCAGACAGGGCGGACGGGGCAGCGGCTCTCACAGGGCTTCGGGTCGTCCCTAGAGATGACTGGACCCTCACGGTACTGGATTCCGCCTGGAAGAGGAGGTTTAATTTGTGAATAAACTTTGTCATCTGGATGTTCTTAAAACAATATTTGAAATACAATAACAAAGCACACAACAGAAACAAGGACATTAAGTCGTGACTACAAAATGGTAGACATGTGCAGCTGCATCCAAATAAAGCTCAATCAATTAGAAATGTTAGAATTAGACTTACTCTGGATGTTCTTGGTCTGTAACTCCCCAGGAGAGAAAAATCTATAACAAATATAAATTGCATTTTCTCAGTTAATGCTGGTTACATAGGAACAAACCTGAAAACATAGCTAACAATTCAAACTGATATTTATAGAGCATATGTAACTTGGCCAGAAGTGTGTAACATCACCAGTGTGATCAGTAGAGAAGCTGACAGTACGACGATGCATATCACGATCCTGTGGAGAAGAGGAAGGAGTTCCCATCACAGAGTCACTACTGCAACGAGAGACCTGGAACACACATCACACACAAATAATCTGCCATCAATCATTCATCATTTACCCTTTTTTCTTAAAGTACTATTCCATTGCTCTACTACTGGTTATAATACTGGGTAGAGTATTGTGTTTGCCACACCAAACCATACAATCTATAAACTTAAAAGAAGCAATGGCACAACAAAAATTAGACTAACTACATTACAATTATTGAAATTGACAACACATATTTTTGTACATTCACTCATTTCTTTTAGAATGCAGCAGAATAATGTTGTCCTGCATGTCTCTGCTCTGCTGCTTGTCATCTTAAGATAAGGTGACACAATTTTTTTTTTTTTTTTTTTTACAGTATAACCACCTATATACACACACACAAACCAGAAGTTAAGGCTCTGCAATGTGTACTGATAATGCATTCACCATGGGGCTAAGCTACTTCATTAGGTATCTATTTGTTAATTGCAGCTTGACTCTCAATTATCAGGGTTAATTGTCGACAGAAGATTCCCCCAGGAAAACCAGAGTGGAGAACATGCTCCTCTCTTTAATAAAGCGGCCGTTGTATTCTAGTAAATTCCATTCATGAGCGCGACAAAAACAACAACAACCCAGTACCTAATCGCTTCTTTTAATAATGGTGTGCTGGTGGATTTTGATAGTCATAACTCAGGATTAGATTTGATGTAAATGAAGAGGCAGAAACACAGTGGTGAGAAGAGTGGAGGGAGGGGCGGAGATGCCATGTTGTTCTTGTCCACTGACTATATTCCCAGAGGTTGTGTGATCAGGAAACCACTTCCTTTTATATGCAAATGTATCATCGGAGTGATATAACCATAATTAAAGTTAACAAACAACTGTGTACCAGTAAATACAGGACTTGTGCTATTAAAGAGCACTAAAACCCCTCAGCGAGGATAATAGGCCATATTACATGCGCACATACTAAAACATTTTCAGTGACGTCGAAATCCATTAACGGCTCAGGTAAAAAGATTAACAGTGCTCCTACTACGCCCTCCACTTAATCTGCCCATTAGATTAAGTTAAAATTTGGGAAGGTTCCACAGAGGCATGACCTGCATCAATTCAGGAGGCCATTAATTGCATAACTCTGGTGCACTGAACCCGTGTTTTGTTGGAATCATACCACTGTTTTGGCAGCTGTCTTCAGAATGGAAGGATAGATGTGAAAGTTACCAACCAAGAAGGGAGCCTGGCTCTCCGTCTCTTTCCTGAAGTGGTGCGGCCCGAGCTGGAGATGGCTGAGCCTCTGCCTAGCGTCTTCTGAAAGCTGGCACATCTTGCGATGGGTGTACGGGGACAAGGCCCGAGTCCTGGAGGAGACGGTCGGCTGCTGGTAGCCAGAGTCCACAGAAAGTCTAAGAGCAGGCTGCTTTCTCGGGGACTTGTCCTTCAGGGGACTGAGGCTGAGCGGGGACGAGGGAGGAGAGCGTCTGGGTGTTGGTGACTGCGCAGACTTTACAATGGTGGCCTCAACATTTAGCTGTTCTGGCCCACAGTCCCTGTCATCCTTTCTGGAAGAGTGCATGCTGGATGGCGGATGACGCAGTGGTTTGGATGATGAAGACTTTTTCGCTGATCTTAGTTTGGACGGCCTTGCTGAAGAAAGATGGGAGGTCTGGGTCTGCAGGAGAAAGGGAGGAGGAAAAGAGAAGGAGAGAGAGACATTTTAACATGTCAAGCTATCCTTTTGTTGTGACGCACAACAAAAGGGAGTGTTAGAGCTCTCTGCAGAACACAATGTTATTCCTTTACAGACTCGTCAGCCATTTTAGCCATTAAGGCAGATGCTCTCACTCTCCATACAGACTTGTTCTCCCTGGACAGAACCATTAAACCATTAGCTAAATCATTCAGCTTAAGTGTTAGGACAACAACGGCTCACGCAGTCGGCACTGCCATGGAGACAACCTCTGCAGAATTACTTCAATAACTCTAATGGCCACTAACATCATTCTCCGATGCAATATCCCACTTCCTGCGGGTAATGCCAACCGGGGATAAATAAGTTAAGATAAAATGTTAATTGCATTTGATGGCCATCTCCAGTCTAATATGATAAAGAGGCAATACGTGGCTGTAAAACAAAGATAATCTAAATGCTAATTAGGGAAATCACGCAACATAAAAACTATTTTTAAGAGAAACTTAATGATAAATAAATCCACATTGAGATTGCCATTTGAGAATGGTCTGATTTAATGAAATTTAGGCAAGCATGCCCTTCCCTCCTCCACATCCTTCACCATCCTCTGTCGGTTGCTGGTGGCCGGTCAGAGTCACTTTCCCTGTCACCAACTGAGTGGTGAAGCTTGTCTGATGTGATTAGCTCTTATTACCACTGTTGCCATTATGTGATAGAGACACTGCTTGGGCTCTTAATAAATAATTAAAAAATATCTTAGGATTAAAAGCAGTATTTAGATAAAAAGAATCATGATTAACAAAATATGAGAGTACATGAAAAGTACAAACCTCCCCAAAAAACTAGAGTATTCATTTGTACAGTTTCGTGGGTTTCGTTGCCATCTGACTCTACATCTCTATTAAAATCTAGACATGGTTTGTCAGCTAGGCGGGCAGGCAGTGTGGGTAATTCCTATGCTGAGGAGCCATTAGGAGAGAGGAAATGGAGAAATTCTACTGTCTGACAGCCACAGCGGTGCTCTGATCCAGACATCCCCCCGAGGGGCCAGGGGAACACTGACAATCTGCTTCGCTGTCAATGACATCCCATTTAAACAAATAGCTTAGCTTAGGTTACTGCACCTGGGAAATGGATGGCAGTGTTTTTGGCACAACATGCCAACCACTAATCATAGGTTACTGACAGTATTGTTTGAGATTTTTAGACTTACTGTTTTTTTTTTTTTTTTTAATTTTACAGTCTTCCACTGGAACATTATCCTCCCGATGTCCATCTGCAAAGTAGACTCTCACGCTCAAATGCAAAATTACACACAGGACCATCATTAAGTGGATTATACTGAAGGTGGCAGCGGATGAGAAGATGCCATAAAACAAATCCTGGGAGTACCCAAAAAAAAAAAGAAAATCCTCAGACTAAACTAAATCCTTCGAAAAGTATTATGTGCTTTTATGCACCTGAGCACAGTTAACCTTCAAAAGCCACATGGACAAATTGGAGAACATATTGGAAGGTGTACAGGTGACCCTCAGCATGGGAAGTTAATGCAAAATAAAATGGCTAACTGACTGACTGGTCCTGTGACAAAAATTGTGTCAACTCCCAGCTAGTAGGAGGTGTGAGAGAAGGCTCGCTATCAGCATCACAGATCTGCCTCCCCGTAATTACATTCACAAGGAGAGAACAGATACCCTTGAAACACTGCCAGTATAGATGGATAGATGCAGTAGCCATGGCAACAATAGAAGGTGGGTATGTATGGTGGAGAGACAAATCTGAAGGCGAGCGATACAGCTCATTAGAGCCCTCTAGAGATGAATCTTCCCCGTATTAGATATGGCCACCTCTTACTCAGTGATGCTGAATATGTCGCTGTGATGTGTTCCAGACAGTTTGGGCTGTCGGGCAGGCTGATAAACACACTGTTTACTTGACTTATGATTGGCACTTTGATGGATTTGAACTGTTTAAATTTTGACTAAGCTGCTGTGAAAGGCCATGAACGCACAACATAATTTATTTGTGAAGAACCAGCTCCTCTCAAAGTGATTTACAGGTCACAGCACACAAAACTAAAGATAAACCAAAGCAAACTAAAGGTACAACATGTGAAGAAGCGAAGCGAGTGTGTGTGTATGGGTATGCAGAGACCTATGACATGAAATAAAAAGGACACACTTACAGGTGAGGCGGCCGCGCTGTCTCTTCCATCACTCTCCTCAATGACTGATGTTGTGGCAAACTCCACTTTGGGAGAGATTCCCTGGAGGGTGAGGGATAATACGAACAAACGTGACACCCTTAGCAGGCAGATGAAGACAAAAGGACAGATAGCGGCGGTGCTTGGAACACCAATTTACAACCACAAATCTGCAATCTACGCCTGGCTTGAGAAAAACAAATAGCAGAAAAGAGAAAAGGCTCCAGTGATGTATAAATAATATAGCATTTGGAGAGAGACATCTAAATTACCTCTTAGAGGCCTCAAACACAAACACATAAAAGCAACGCTTGTCACTAACCTCATAACAAGATGAAGTTAGTGTCTAGCCTGACGAAAAAGTTCTGTTAGCTTTTATGTCTGTGTAGCAAAGACAGTCGACAGCTCTATAAGAACGCTACTATCTTATCAGAATAAAATACTTTCTGGAAGACAGGACAAAGCTTCTGAGTTGTTCATGTCCGGCACGCCTGTCATGTGCAGAGTCACAAGGGTCGCGGAGATTAAGAGGAGACTCATTTAGAGGAAAGCAACAATCTCTGTCTCTCTACGAATGACACGTAATTATATAATATTGGTGTCAATCAAGCTGGACCCCACAGTCAGTTCTCCTGTTGGGGTCGCTGTGACACATAAACTAAATGCATCAACTCCTTTAACTAAGTCAACGTTTTGATATTTGTATTTGCTTGATCAGTAGCTTGTGTACCTCTGCAGACATGATTGACATGCATCACCCAAAGCCAGAAGCAGTGGTGGATCAGATTAGATAAAGGATAAAGTACTCAGATCGTTTACTTGAGTAGAAATACAGGTGTCAAAAAGTATATTCAATTGATTAAAAATATTAAAATTGCCACCTGAAAGTAAAGCTGTCAGTTTTAATGGAGTAGAAAGTACAATATAACACTATAAATAAGTACAAGTACTTAAGTTAACTCCGTTACGCTGCACCACTGGGAGAGAAATAAAAAGACCAAAAAGAAAGCAGCCTACGGGGAAGGAGGAGGCTCTCTTCATCAGCAGCTCTCTCTCTGCGGCTCCTTCTCTGGAGCTCAGTCTGGGACCAGGGTACAGGAAATCTCTGCTGCTTTCCTCCATTTTGGCTAGGATTTCACCCTCTGGAACCAAAACACAGACAGACAGGAACACACACACACACAAGCCGAGTCAGAGATCCTGTTTTTGCAGCGTAACGGCTGGCTACAGGGGGGACATAACATCAGAACAAGTACCTGGGGGCTCCAACTGAATCAGCTCGAAAGACGTCGTGTCAGCTGAGAGGAAGGAAAGCACAAACAGGCGGTAAGCTAATGGTGACTGCTAATAGCCTTTAAGCTTGCACAGCGTAAGATTCAGGACTAAAAGATGAGGAGGCAAATCTCAGGGGGCTGTTTACCTTCTAAGAGGTCAGCTACATCAGCAGGGTCAACAACGCCGGGGAAAGTCTGGTCAAACAGACAAGAATACAGACAAAGCAGATCAATACATAAAACACGATGAGGCTGCCAGACAGCCCAGCGCCTAACTGACGTGCACTCTAGGGAAAAGAAGGCTTCAACTTCCTAAACATATCCATAAATAATGAGAATATGCACATTAATATGGATATTTATTGACCATAAATGGAGTGTCTGATGGATAAGAGTTGCTAGGAAGCAACTTTGTTCACACATAGTCATTATTCTCACCTTGACAAAGACCATTTTGTGGCGGAAGCGTAAGGGGAACACAGGAGGCAAACACTGAGTCTTCCTGTACTGGCCCATGATGCACACACTGAGGTAGATATCACTCTTCTTAAAAAGGAGCACACCTGGACATGTGACCTGCAAACAGGGTAGCTAGGTTAGATTATCATATATATCTACACGCATGGCCTGATGTGCAACAATCAGTCAGAGTTATAGGAGGTACAGGTGTGCAGTTTTCATCTATTCATGATAATTGCCATTCCCCGCATCTAAATAAAGTAACTAATTAAGTATATTATTTGATTTAGTCAAAATCTGTAAAACAAACTCAACTAAGTTTCATTACTATATACATGGGAATGACATTAAATCATATTACAATGTAGTCACTGTACAAAACAATATACCTCAAAGGTCCTATATCATAAAGTGAGATTTAAATTGTGTTTTGGTTAAAAAAAAAAGTCTAGATTTTATTTAAATACTGGCATATGTTTCAAGAGGCTCAATTCACAGAGAACTTTAACTCCTTTTGATTAGTGTAATCAATTAATTATTTAAAAAAAAGCTATATTCTTTAGTTTCTGCATTTTTGATGAATATTTGTATTATATCACTGCGAACTGAATATCTTTGTGGTTTGCACTGGTTTGTCAGTGACATAAAGAAAAAACATTTGATGAAATAACTTTGGACAAAGTGAAAATGATGACTATTTTTCAGAGTGTTGACATTTTATTGAGCAAGCGATTACAGTTAATTGATGATCCCCCTGGAAATAAATGACTGATTAACTGATAGCTAGTTGCAGGCCAAATGTCTACTTTTAAAGGCTTATATAGAACACAGCAGCCATATTGACAAGAAATTGGTTATAAAAAACAAAGTAGGTAAACACAGGTGAGATCAATTATACAAATTAAACACGCAGACACAACTCTAACCTGAACATAACCTTAATTAGTTAATATCTAATTATTAATAAAAATGATTACCTTGATAACTGAACCACCTGCTACTTCATTCCAATAGGACTGCTGGAAAAAGATCTATGGAAGTTGACTATACAGAATAGTTCAGATGAATTTTGTGAAGTGCAAAACAGAACAATATGACAATATATGAATTAAATATGTATATTTTAACCCTATAATTAGCCTCATGAGAAGTCCCTGTTCCTTCGCCCAAATACGAGGAATCGTCGCTTAATGATTCGCCCCTACTTTTTCCTACATGTACCAATCATAAAAAAGGGCTCATCAAAAGGACACGACTGTTATCCGGACATATGCGTTTAGTTGTTTTTCCCAATATTTACATTTAAAGTGGTGTTTCATCTCGTGGGGACTGTCCAGCTCCGAGCGTCGAACGTGGATTTCCCATGCTGCACAGCGCCCCCTCCTCTGGTTCACTGCGGTAGGCGAAACCAGGAACTACCGGAAAGAATTATCAGAAGCAGGATTGGTAAAAAAAAAATGGATGCACACGCGAGATGAAACACCACTTTTATTATAGAAGAAGCGACATAAACAAAAACAAAGACACCGATGCTTCGGATAATAATCTCGATTTATTAATTAGCACCGGTCTTTTATAATCGGTACATGTAGAAGAAAGTAGGGGCGAAATGATGGATCCCATTCCTCATATGTGGTGGACAGAACTCAGACTCTCCAGAGTGCGGAACCTGAAGAGGCTGCCTAATAATGCAGCAGTGTGACAGAAAACGTTTTATTTTTGGGGATTAGCATCTTCATCCTCAATCTAAATCAGTCTTGAAATCTAAATTAACTTAAAGTTATCAGTACCATTATTTATTCTGCTGAGACACAACGCGTTTCTGGTGGAACTCAAAGATTCACATCCCCGTTAAAGTCGAGACCGGAGATAACGGTCGGTCAGCGTGAAGCCTGCTAGCTTAACTAGCTTAACTAGCCTAACTAGCTAGCTAGTTAGTCAGGTAGCAGGTCGGTGAGAAGTGGAGTGGAGCGGGGACCCACTTACTGCCTGGATGTCCACGTACACGGTGCATTTCAGACACTTCTGGTGCAGTTTAGGCGAGGAGAGCGTCTTCTTCCCAGAAGCCATTCATCCAACTTTTAAAGTTCGTTGTCATAGCTGCCAAACGGCAACAGTCACAGAGCGGATGTGCAGTCACGTGACCAAGAAGAGCAAATCAAATCCCCTCTCTCTTTAACACACACACACACACACACACACACACACACACACACACACACACACACACACACACACACACGCGCGCACATAAATTTAACACTTACTCCCAACAGTTATTGCTGTCTGTTGTTTTTAATTATATTTGTTGTGTTCAACAAATTTTTAATAAATTTTGGAATTATAATGAATTATTTCTAACCATGACATACTTTGACCATCATATTGATCAATTAAAGAAACATTTCACTGTAATTACAGTTATCACATGTGATAAATAAATATTGATTGACCTTTGTTAATATTACAGTGCACTTAAATCAGTTTAACCACTGATGTGACTTATTTTATATAACGGCTGATGACAGCATCTTTATCATTATTGCCATAAGAGAATAACAAGTGCAACATAAGTGATACAGATGAAGTGTTAAATGACTGATGATAATACGAACATACATATTATTACCAACCAGTAAAGTCGTTCAAATGAAACAGTCACAGCAGGAAAGCATGCAATTATTTACAACTGTAAACAAAAAAAAGGTGCTGCCGAACAAAGGCCTCACATGGAATTCCGATGCTTTCCACTCTGCCTCCCCATGGCATTTAATAGTCCACATTTTATAGTCACTAAATAGCCCAGGAGGAAACTTGTTCTGATTTCAGTTCTGCAAAGACCAGTCATCCCAGTGTTACAAATCTGTGAAAATAAGTCTTTATAGCCAGGGAGATGTGGAGCTTCTAAAGGCAATGAAGTGTGAAGGATCCTCCTGCTACGGTGCTCTGCATTTTATACATGCTCCGCCTGTGTCCGTCTGCCTAGTGCCTGACACCCTGGCTCTTCTCTCTCTCTCTGTCTGCTGCATCTCTGCCGACACCGTTCCCCTTCCCGTTTCCGTCACCTGTCTGGGACATCAACTCAGAACTGCAGACAGAAACATAATGAGAGAGAATTTCTGCATTTTTCAGTACAGACTCTTTTTTTCCCTAACTTAGAATGTCTACTGGAGTGATCTGAGCAGACGTTTTTGAATTTGCTCCAGTATTGAGCAAGAAGGAGCAGCTGCATTTCACAGCAATGCACTATAAAACAAAGGAGGTCAACACTGTTGTCCTGCTGTGTCTGTCCTCTATAAGAATCATTATTTTTTTTATCTCTGTTGAGCTCAGACTGTTATCATAATGTTTGAATAACCCAAATAGACACCAACATTTCCTCCAAATTCACGAGCAGCTACAGTTAGGGAACGTTAGGCGTAACTCCTGGTTAAGAATCCCAAAGTTACAAAAAGTAATCTCGACTCCCTTTGATTTTCCAAACCAACTTTCACAAGACTCTCATGAGACTCAGGGAGCCTTCAACAATCATTCCTGCCTTTTGAAAAACAAATACTGGCGTAAATGAAGATTTTTCTCTCTCAGATCACTCAAATACACTAAAAGTTATGAAAACAGGGTCCAGGTTGACAAATACAGAAATTCTCCTTAGCATGACTGAATTATGGTTGTGTGAAGATCATCAATAAAAAAAACATCAATTTTGCTTGAGTATGACAATGCAAAATGAATAAATACTTTACCTTTTTATTTGAGTCGGTTTGTTGTCCTTGATGAGGTTATTGAGCTTGTAGTAATCAAGGAAGGTTCGAGCTACATTTCTGCCCAATTTCATATCTGAGTACAGGGAGTTAAAGTCTTTGAATAAGTCTCAGGTCACACTCCTCAAAACAGTTCCAGGAGTCAAAAACCGAATGGACACAACGCCTCTGGTCATTAGTTCCACCTGTGCTTTTCCTGCTCCAACATGTCAACATATTTGCTGTGGAAAAGGTCTTTAAACTTGTTTCATTTGTGAACAAAAAAAGAACCAGGAATGCGCTGATGCTAGGCCTAGAGGGGAAATGTTTTCAGCTTACAAAGGATGTATGAAAGAAAAAGTTTGGAACCCCTCATGTTGTTAGAATAGTGCAGAGTAAACTGAAGTCAAAAGATCTACAAAGAAAAATTGCTATGGAGGAGGTAAGGCACTCAGAATTTATAATGTGGATGATGTATATGTGCATGACACAAACGGCTAAAATTTCCAGTTAGATTTTAGACATAAAACAAAGTAAAAGTCTCGACGTGTACCCCCTGTCATCACATGAGCTTCAGTAAATAACTACAGGGACGAGTGCCTGGAGAAATGAAGCAAAGTGTAAATCTTCAAGGTACAACACACCGTGCCCTGAATAAAGCAACGCTAAATCAACAGCATTTCACTCAGGTCAGCCGGCATGATGCTGGTGTGAATCACACAAAGGCAATTACTCATACACAAAGATCTTATTTAAATTCAGAGGTGAACGCACACATCATCCCCATGCCCAATTGTCCCTCTATGCATTAGGGACAATATCAATAACTTCACTGCTTTTATAAAACAGACGAGCGCCTATGAGTGCTGTTGCTAAGCCCGCGATCATTAGGGCTACCAGGGCAAGTAATGATGACAATCAGGTTCAGATAATGAAGAAGAGAACCACAGAATGCCACACACAATGTCCCCAATCACCAAGAGAGGATATATTAAATGCAGATAAATAAGAACAATGTCACTAATAGAAGTGAATTTTCTCTATAGTCACCAAGGCGAGTGGCCTGAAAAACAGCCGTCAATATAAGCTGCCAGTCTCATCTGTCCATCCTTACACCATCATCTAACATCCATACATATTGTATTTATAGATTACACGCAAAACTCGCAAAAGTATAAATATATAGAAGCCTTTCCTCTCTTGAGTCATGGATGTTCAGCTACAGCCATCCTTCATCAGGCCGGAGCTTGATGGAGTAACACAGAGAGATAATCTGTCACTTTCCCCTGTCGTTACCTTGTTGATACTCAGATACGGGCTGTCATCGGCTGGACCATCTATCTGTCACATTGTGTGATTGAAACAACGGCTATACAGACATGAATGAGACAGAGGTGAAAAACTAAATAATGGTGATTTAGGTCATTTTTATTGACCAATTTCTCTTAATGATCAAAAAAACGACCTGCGTGACATAAATCACCGTCGCTATGATGGTGGAAAGCTATTGTCCAAAGCTGTTAACTTGTAGGCCATCCATCCTTTGTCTAAAAGGGCTGTCTGTGTCTGTGTGTGTGTGTGTGTGAGACTCATGCAAGCACACACACACACATAAAGGCAAGGGTATACCTCATAAGTTCGGCCTGTGACTATGTAGCCAGTCTGTCACCTTGGCCTGCGAGAGTGTGTTTTTGCGTATGTTCAAGAATCTGCACAGGAATTCATTCTTCACCCGCCAGGTTGATGGCAACGCGCTCCACATGACTCCGGAGTCTATGTTTACACCCCATCTGGCTGTTTGTCTGTGAGTTCTGCATCAGGCCAGATTTGCTATGTGTGTCTGTGTGTGTGTGTGTGTGTGTGTGTGTGTGTGTGTGATCTGTCTCATTAGACTGATCGTTGATATTACTGATTAGGTAGAGATGAAACTACAGCTAAACAGACTGAGGTTATGTCCTTCTCGATTTTACTTTTTTTGCAGCTTTTCCACGTGCAGTGTTCTACTGTAAAATGTACATGAGCACACACTCACATATAAGGCTATGCTGTGTATCAACAAGCATACACTCCACTCGCGTATCCTTGACATCTTCATTCTGACCTCAGGAAAAGTTTTTGGGTGTTTTCCGTTCTCTTTCATCAGCAGAACTCGGTGCCAGTCCTGAGCTCTTTGGCCAGGCACGCCTAGTGACAAAAATATCTCCCGGACCCCACCGTGCGCAGATGGCCTCTCAGCTTGGCTTGTCACGACTCACCGTCCATTACAGGAGGTTTCGTGATGGACGGTCAGCTTCTGAAGGAGAACTCCGTCCACGGGGCGAGTGGTTGGAGACGCGGAGGATGCCCTGAATGCTGTCTGGCCCGTTGCCGGGGGAAACGGTAGGGTCCGGAACAAAGCTGCTGCTGCCGCTGCAGCAGGAAGTGGGGCGTGCGTGTGCCAGGAAACGGTCGGCGGGCCCGAGCGTGGATTACAGAGGTGGGTGGTAGTGGAAATTCAGAAAAACTTCAGCTCGGCAGCCTCTTCTAATTACACCATGAACTAATACTTATATAATCAATGTTACTGCATCTCAAAAGGCAATATCGCTATTAGGGAGTAATCATTATCCATCTCTAGGGAGGTCATAGAGGTGTGCGTGCCAGACCAGCTTCATGCTGCAGCCCGTCAGCTGATCGCCTGCCTGTCACCGAGGTGTATTCTTTAACATTTCGGTACACATAATGGTCTTGTCTAATCAATAGCGGGTCATTGTCATGGCTCAAGGGCGCGCCAACTCGGCCACTGATGAGATAAGGGACACGTGAGACAAAGGGGGTTTGGGACGTCATGACATGTTTACCGCAGCTGTTTAGTGTCAGCGCGGCATTTAGCGGCTTTCACCGTTACGTCCCCCGTGCCCGGTCCCTGGCAGACAGACAGACGAGATGACGATCAGACAACAAGGCCCCCGGTGGTAAAACGAACAAGACACGGGGAGAATGCTCTCCAGATCGGATGCGAGTTAACAAGGAGACAAGCAAGGGGACATTGGAGCCATCAATACAGACCACTGACACTTCCTGTCACTGCGGTGACACGTGGAGAACTAATTATCAATGCTAATTAAGAAGCTAGTCAACAACAGCAACATAGAAAGGGACAGTTTTGTCCTCAGTAGCGATTCGCCAGACTGAAAGACCTCACGTCCTGTTGCCCAAAGGGACCGAAAAGGAGCTGATTTAAATCCCTGACAAGCGGAAATGTCAATGCCAAGGAGACAAGCTCTGAAAGACGATTAATAAAATTTATGCCATGGTCTGGGTGAATACTCTTCTCTGATTGGCCGGCAGGTGTGCCTCAAAACTGTTTAAGGCGCAACAAGGTTCGGCTCGTGTTTGATCACCTGTTCTAAATTCATCTACTAGAGGGCAGTTGTCAAAAATAATTGTTATCAACAGCCACAGCAGCTAAACGACCAACTTGATAAACTAATGATAAAAATCTCACAATAACTGAGCACCTGTTTGGTAGCAATGTTTTTTGTTTAATCCAAACAACAATGGAACAATAACCTTCACGTCAGCATAGCAGAGTATCTCCTATTGTTAAGTTGTATTTAAGGGATTATTAAGTGATAGTAATAATTGTTAGTCAGGTCCTCAGGCGTTACCAGGGCAACTGAGGCGGGGCTTTTGAAAATCTTACAATTTTGATTAGGAAAAAATGCAAGAAATAATTTAATGGTATTATTGTTCTTTTGTTGGCAAATGACCACGACATAAGCAGGTTAATCAAGGCGTCCATTAAATGATTCTGATGCACAACGTGGAAGCAAAGAACCACTTGACGTGAAGCCTCGGCCTAGCTGTTGATTAGGGTTGATTAAGGTTTATTAACGCTGATTAACCAACCCTTACAACACATATGTAAGAATGGCTCCTGTTTTCTAACAGTGAACACTAGCTGGAATACAATGGTTCGACACTTACTTTTTTAGTTCTTATCGAGATGTTAAAAATGAAAAAGAATGTGACTTTTCTGTTTGTGTGACATTTCAAAACTTTGGTAAGGCGTACATGTGTGTTTGCGCGTCTTTTTGGAAGAACTGACGACACCTGTTCATTTGTGCATCGCGACACTATTTGTGCGAGTATGTGCGTGTCTGCCTGCGTGAGTGCTCGCATCATGAGCACCTGTCCATTTGTGCATGTCTGTGTGATATGATGTGTATGATGTGTGGTAGTGAAGCATATTTGCCTTCAAGCTATATCATTTGCATACTTGTCATAGCCTGTCCATTGGGTCTCAGGTTCACTGATGCATACTGTGTTCCACTGGCAGCTCTGGTATTCATGGAGTCCCACTGCTATGACACAGTGCATGTCTGGGTGTTACTGTTTTGGCAGACAGACATCACACACACACATATACACACAAAGCGAATGAGGAGTGTGCGTTTATGAGTGTACACACATACACTTCTACTACCCGTCAAAGCCCGTCCCACTGGCTGTCAATCCGTGTTGCATCAATACAATTTCGAGTTAGCCAACAGCACACATTCCTGCTGGCCACAACATCACACTTCATTAGAAGTTTATTACTGTGAGTGCACACCTTTAGACAGGAGAAGCACGGTTTCAAAGGCATCGACACGTCGCCCCACTGAAGAAAAACACCTACAACTGCAGGAATCAAATAGGCGATAATCAAATGTTCAACCCAACCCAGATAAAGCAGAAGACATATCTTCCAGGGAAGAGTTACAGCATAAATGGCTTTCAAAGTTTTTGAATAATTCTTCAAAGTCAACGAAGAAAAAACTGTCTTCACTTAACCCAAGTAGGCCCCTCACATAAAGCTGGGTAGACACACACACACACACACACACACACACTGCTGCTAACATGGAGACACAACCACAATAGAAAGAGTCATGCTGAGTTTTGAACAAGGTCCCAGATTTTCTCAACCTTGGTCCACTCCACTTTACAGCTTAAACTTCACAGTCTGCACCAGGAGGTTTGTCACAAAAGGCAGGTGGGCTATAAAAATAGAAAAAGCTGGAGAAAAATAACTTGGAGGTGGGATGTCAGTGAGTATTCAATTACTTTGCTCTCAAACTTTATGTACAGTATGTAAGTAATGTTTAAGTACACATAAGAGGGCGTATGAACAGCCTGCAACACAACAGTACACACGCACACATGCATACACATATGCAGAAATACATACATTCATACACACACACACACACACACACACACAGGCACACACAGGTGTTACATGATTAGAGGACGAAGAGAAGACAGAGACACGGTAGAGGTTGTCCCTGCTGTTTCAGAGAAGAGGATTCTCAGCTTGACTAGATGATATAATGAGCTGTTATGTTCTGGGTGACGGGATGAGAGGAAAGGGCAGAATAGAGGAGAGAGAAGAGGAGAGGAGAGATCAGAAAACAAATACAGACACACGCACACATTCAGCGTGTTGCACTTTTTTTTTCTCCCCTTCCAGAGCACCTTCAAACTGTGACAAAAGTCTCAGCTGCGAGAAAGGTTAAGTTTTCAATTTTGGTGGCTACAAGTCACAGCGGTGGAGGGGGAGAGTCAGGGAAGATGAAAGGCTAAGGGCAGCGTGTTCGGAAGGTGGTGGGAGTTA
Source organism: Eupleurogrammus muticus (assembly GCA_036785175.1). Taxonomy (NCBI): domain Eukaryota; kingdom Metazoa; phylum Chordata; class Actinopteri; order Scombriformes; family Trichiuridae; genus Eupleurogrammus; species Eupleurogrammus muticus. The sequence continues at coordinate 12,161,448 of JAYKQN010000006.1, forward strand.
GGGGCTGACGTTATTATTTATTTGTCATGTATTAGTTTAGAGGGGCCGTGTGTGCGCGCGCTGGTGTGTGTGTGTGTGTTTGCGTGTCAGGTGAGAAAGGTGGGGAGGCCGTTGAGATGCTAAAGGTCTCTGTTGATGATCTGCACGCTCCATCGAGCTGACTGCTGGGGCGTAAAAAGCGACATGGTCGGTTCCTTCAACCTGCCTGACCCCAATCTCCACTCTACACCAGGGCTCTGTGCTGCCTGCCCACCCTGTGGAGCCCCTCCTCATAGCACACACACACACACACACACACACACACACACACACACACTCACACACACACACACTTCGCAAAACAAAAAAAAAAGATCAAGCAAGTCCTCTGACCTGGGCTGGGTTTTTCTCCCAGTTTGACCTTCAGAAGAAACGTCCCCTTCTGCTTTCCTTCTCTGTCCCAATCTTGTACTGAATCCTGGTGCTACCATCTCAAGCTAATTTGTTTATCTTAATGTAAGGCTAACTAATTATCCATAGCTGCTGTGTGCATCATATGCACATACCTGCATTTCCATAATGCAAAGACCACAGGTGTTTCTATGAGAGGCATTAAAGTGATAAAAGGGTGCAGGAAAGTGGATGAGGCTCCTCCTCTGCATCACCAATCACGCAAACCACTTTATTGTAAAAGTTAATTTGAGAATTTTTGTTTCATATAAAGATTAGAATGTTCCTTATTTTGACAAATGGTTGCAAATCATGAATAAACCTCTGTGCTGAGGCAGACAGTGTCCACTCCTGGCACTAGAGGGCACTAGGTCTACATCTATATATGCAGCCTTCCCCTCCACCTGCAGAATATGTGTAGGAGAGCACATACTTTTCATATGTAGGGTTCTTATCACTTCCTAAATCTCTTTTTCTCCCTCTTCTCACTCACTCTATCGGTAAGATCAGGCCGCCATTGGCCAGCTCTCAGGAGCTCTTCAGCCCAGAGAAGGTCAGCTGAAGGAAAACTTCCTCCCATCTGGCTCCATTAAGATACCTGTGACCGTGATAAATGTATGTGTGCGCACAGCTGTGTGTGTGTGTGTGTATTCTTGATTTTAGCAGACAGGAATGGTGTTTGTTCCATTGTTCTATTGTTTATCACAATCAAAGCCTTTAACTGAGCACACATGACACTACATATTCCAACACAAGCCCCTTTCTCCTCTCTCCTTTGTAAATGAAATCAATAGACGCAGCTATCACATCCCTTTTCTGTCACTGCACATCTGTCGCAACAAGAGGCAACAAAAGAGCAACATGGTTTTCTAGTGAGTACACATGACCTGACACACAAAAAAAAGCGTATACGCACACATGCAGGCATGCACGCGCCAAAACACACACAAACACACACATTGCCGCAGGGACACACAGGAACACAGATATTAAAATAATGACTCCAGTGATTACAAGATCAATTGGCTTGATTTCAGTGGTAGTCAGAGGGAGATACTGACTGGAGGAACACAGAGTGTGTGTGCGTTTGAAGAGGGAAAGTGGAGAAATTAAAAGACATTATTGCTGCTCGCTACACCCTGAACCATCACACATCCCCACATGCACATGAACACAGATCCCATGTTAAGGATACACGTCTCCTCGGTGTAGGGCACGGGAGACGCGCTGCCAGCCGTCATGTAGCTGTAGAACGACACCTCGAGAGTGTAGCAGTAGGACGTGTCATCAAGGAGACCGCCGAGGAAACGTCTACCGGTACCGGCCTTCACCACGTCCTTGTTAAACGATGTGTTGGACTGGAGGATCACAGGACAAAAACAACGACATGTGAGACATTAAGGGCGACAGCGCAAAAAAGGAATTTCACCATGACGCATGACCCTAAATACCACAATAGATCTTAAATGGCTAGTTATGGCTTTGGTTTTACTGTGACTGTAATTCTATTTTTAGAGTAAGAATTTGATTGTGTAGCACTTAAAGAAACCTACAGACAGCTACTACATAGCTATACATTTTCCCTTTATCTATACAACTCTATACAACCAGCTACCATATTCTTTTGACGAATTGTTATGCACTCATAACATTTCTGCAGGATGTTTAAAAAAAAAAAAAAAGCTTAGAAGCCCCAAAATCTGAATTTCTGTGACATGTTTAGGCAAAGTTATATTGGTAAATGCACACCACAATATTTCAGCATGAAGTGTAATATTGTAAATCCATTTTAATCTGTCTAAATAACTTCACTATTATCGCTATTATTAATTGCATTGTATACTGTAGGGTCAGGAACCCAGAAAAAAACACATATTATGTAAAAAATAACTAATCTAAACTAAAACAAACGTCAGTGCATTTATAATAGTATGTCCACTAATAGCTGCACAAAAACCATTTACATCATAAATATTTGACTTGCAGTTTGATTTGACGGATCTGTGGCTGTCTGCTGGCGTTGCAGTGACAGGCATTTACCCTATTTACTCGTTGAGAAATTAGGAAACAACCGAAAAAAATCAAACAAAAAAATAGATTGGCTGACATGTCTCCTCAGTAATAATACATTAAGGCACAGTGATTTGTTTCTCAGCAACTTGCAGTTATAATTCTCCCAAGAAGCCCAGGCAAATTATGAAGGGCAGTTATTTTGAACTGATTCACTGCATATACACAAAGTCATTACAAAGACTCTGTGTAAATGGCTACAGCAGAAATGCATCCCCTCTATTTTGGGGGTTGAGCGTGTCAGCTGTACTACACAAATATGATGCTGTCTTGGGAAGAGCGTGGAGAAAAAAAAAAAAGTTTCCATTGACTGTCACTCCACTCTGCTGCAAGGGAGTTGCCCTGCTGAAATGCAGACTTGGCGGCCGCCAGTGGGAGTTTGGCGTGATTGTGCTGCTGCTGCTGCTGCTGCTGCTGCACTGGGCTTTAGGTAGTGCTGAATGGGCAGAGGGACAAAAGCACAGTAAGGGAGTTGACCCCTGGGCCAGCTGTCACACAAGCAATAGAGAGGGAGGGAGGGAGGGAGGGAGGGAGAGGGAGAGAAAGAGGAGGGGGCTGAGGAGAAAAAAAAAAAACTCCTGAAATGGCGTTTTTGCTTGTCCTTCATAACGCAGCATACTGTATAGACACTGACAATCAGTGACATTTCCATACATGTGAGGGTGGATGCCACCTGTCTGGATTGTGTCTGTATTCGTGTCAATTGGCAATAAAGGTTATTCTTTATGATGTGTGTAAGTGTCTCTGCTATGAAATGTCACCATGACTGAGAAAATGAAAGTCAGTGGAAGTGACACAGGGCAGAGAGGGAACGGTTGAGGAGATAATGTATGAAAAGGTGTTGAGGTTATGCGCGTGTGGCTGGGTGGAGGTGCATCACAGTGAGTGAATGCGTGTTTCCTGCCGTGTCCTCTGCTGTATCTCTCCGCTGCTCATTTCCAATATTCTCCTCTCCCCGCACGCTCTGCTCCTCTCCTGCCTCCCTCGCTTTAAACAATCCTCCCTTTTCTAATAAAGCCAGATTCAGCCTCCTAAGAGAGTGCTTTAGCAGAAAGCCTGCATTGAATAAACAGAATATGCTGGCCCACTCTTATAGTCCTGTCCTCCGTCATGACCTATACATGCTCATACTGCACGCACAGTTCAAATGGGCATTCATCATATTAATGGCTAGAGTCTTGTCAGACCTTCTACTTCAAATAAAATCCACATACATAAAATATATCAAGGTCTTCTGCCACCACCGCCGCTGTTTTGACACACCAGCATTACATATTTTTTAAGAAATATATTGTATATTATAGAGATTAAATCATTACAAGGTGTTCTGTAAATATTCTGTATCCCGCTGGACTAGTTTCTTTTCTGAATTCTCTTAAAAATGCTCAATAAAGTTTCACTCTCACTTTTATTACTCACCTGACCTTGTGTCCTCTCTTGTGTGGTCAAGAGTCTTTGTGCACAGCTGGAATATGCTCCTTCCTTCTTCTGCACATCTATGTCTCACATATCCTTCCAAATAATTTAACACCTCCTTTGTGTATGTGTATGTGTAAGTGTTTCTATTTTTATTTACACAAGTGTGTCTCTGCTGGACACATTATGTGTTGCTAATTAATACATACAGGGCTGCTGTCTGTCCCTGGAGATAAAATGAAGTAAGCAGGGCTGCAGGGCCTTTTCTCTGCTGACATCAGACAGGCCGACTCTCTTAAGTTCTTTAACTCAAACTTCAATCTCATCTTTTCACATTAACCTTCACTCAGTTGCCTATTTCTTTAATGCTTCAATCCCTCTAATCTCTTACAATTATCTGTTTGGCAGGTTGGTCTTTGTCTGAAAATTGTGCTTCTATATTAACTCTTTGTTCATTTACCTTCATCCAACAGCTAAATGCACATACAGGTTCAAACTCTGCCCTTCTCTCTTCTATCATCCCAGGCATTTTGTATCTGGATCTTCATTCTCTGGGAAACTCACCTTGTGTGTCTCTTCTACCCCTGTGTGAGAAATACTTTAGTTTTGCCTCTTGTGAATATGTGTAGACCGTTTTTTCCCCCCAGGTCTTGACTTGCATATTTTTACCTCACCTCTATTCGTTCTGGGAACCAACTAAGCAGATGTGTTTTTTTTTTCAATCAACACCCTACTGTACCTCATATTTATGCACTTACACACATTTACACCTGAGGTGCCATGTGCAAGCAAGGTCTTCAACTGTGTACCACTATGTGCTACTGCACAGCAGTTGGCAATTAAGTGCCTCGCTGAACACCACCTCGGCAGTAGCTGCTGAGATAGGACTATTTCATGTTCTCTGTCTGTGCTAGCCCCAAAAGATTGGAGCTGGTGACATTCTGCTCCTGAACCCTCCTATCTGGTTTGTGTGTGTGTGTGTGTGTGTGTGTGTGCGTGACTTACAAAGGAGAAGTCTGGTGCATTTTGGCACAGCAGTCTGGGGAAGACAGCCTGTCTCTGGACGCGCTCCTCGTCCTCGAATACATTTCCATACATGAAGCCATTCAGCATGGTGGAGTGGGCATGGACATCGATGTAGAACTCCAGGCTAACTCTCTGATGGAGGAAAAGTGGGAGGAGAGTGAAAGAGAACAGAGAGAGACGGAGAAACGGAGACACACGAACAGACAAGATACAAAAAAAAAAAAAAGCAGGTTTAAAAATGTGTGCACAACCGTCCACAGCGGAGTTTCTCCAGTGGGAGTAAGGGAAGGACTTTCTAAGCTCTGGGGAAGCGTGTCCTAGGGAGATGCCTTCACCTATGGGATTAAGAAAAAAGCAGCAAACACTGCAGACTGAGGATACGCTCACTACCTCAAAGGAGCCAACCGCCCCCATATGACTTCAATCAGCCTACCCTTGTGAAGGGGACACCTACAGTACACAGACAGACTGGGAGGCTGAGGGAATGTGGAGCAAAGACACACTCACTCTCCCATGGGGATGTCACTGATTCATCACACACTTATTTATCAGGTTAATATTGACCTAATATGGAGTATGTAGTGTCTTTTCTCTCCAGGACATTGTGTAAAATGGATTGTATAAGATCTGATTCTCTTGCTTGATTCTCCTATCACTGGGTCTATATGCACATACACACACAAACAGACTTTTATTCTGTGATACTACAAGTAAGGAGCTTCCAAAGACTTGACTTACACTCTAACCTCTAATTATAACCATCACTGTGATATAATACAGGACCGTCATGTGTAGGGCCACTTGAGTGAAGGATTAATCTCAGCCATTTAACATCCTTCGAAGGGAAGGTAAATTCATCCGAGACAGTATAGGAGATTTACTGTTCTCATCAGCTTGTGTTATGCAAGAAAAAAGCAACAGCAACTGCTTTGAAACATTACACTTGGTACAACTGAGTTTGGTTTTAACATTCACAGAATAACATTCAGAATACAATACAGATACAGTTAATGTTAACTTCATCCTGAAGGGGACATATCTGTCTTAACCAGATGTTGAGTCGATCCATCTAATAACAATTGAGACAATTCACAAAGAGAAAAGAATGTCATCTTGCTGGTGGTGATAGAAGGGGAGTCATGTGATCAGTCAGACCATGAAAGTCTATACAAGATGCCTTTTGTTGTCTTATGTTTGATTATTTGGTCGGCACCAGGCACTTCGATGTTTACTAATTAGCATATATGGACTTCAGCGTGGTCCGCTTTCACATCTGCAAACAAACCAAAATCGGTCTGATTGACTAATTCATCAATCAGTTTCATCAATGTCTACCTTCCAGTAGAAATAAGCACTGGTTCTGACTCACGATGGAGCAACACGTTTGCACATTGCAACTTGCTCTAATCTTCATGTCTTACATCCCCTGTAATGTCCGTTTTGGCAAAATATCTAATTCCAACATGAGTCTACATCTGGAGAACAATCTGCAGGTTCACTTGAGTCATTGAGGTCATAAGGGACAAACATTGGTCCAAACACCCACAAGGTAGGCTATGAAATAAGTAGTGTCGTTACTCATTATTACCTCGCTTGGACCCTAGTCTGCCCTGACCAGAGGAAACGCACCTAAGTTTGTCATTTGGTGCGGAGTGGAGCGGATAGAGACCACTGGACCACCTTGTTTTGGAGGTCTCGATCCAATTGATTTAGCGCGCACCCGAGTGCCACTGATGCTTTCGCACCAATGGAAATGAACGTCTGGTGTGCACCACCTGCTGCTGGTGTGAAATCACCGTTAATCTATTCAAAGTCAATCAGGGCCAGAGTGGTGGCGACTGACTGACTGGCCGGCAGGTCACTTTCAGCCATGCTGCAGGCACAACGACAGCCGATTGTAAATTGAGGGCGATGGTGAAACAGCCATAATGAAAAGAAAATATACTCTGGAAAACATTCCATGCATGTCTTACATCATTTTCCGTAAATACAAAGTAGCGGACTGTGATACTTTCAGATTAACTGCAACAAAACCATGTACCATGCAGATACGTATATTGCGTTGGATTAAAGACAAGCTGTAGACTCTATTGGGTTTAATAGAATTCAGATGTTAACTTGCTGAGACAGCTGAGGAGATTCAACAAATAATTACAGTGTTCCTCTGCCCCTTTTACTGTAAGTGGGACAACATGTACATTGAGATTAACCGGCTAACCACTTCTCTGAAACCTGCTCTCGTTTTCTTGTTTTTTTGGAATTACTTTACATCCCGAAACGCATGACTAAGTATACGACTCACATTCGAGCATTTGATACATGATTTTGATTGTTTGTGAATTTATTGTGGCTTAAGCTAGCACGACATTGCAAACTAATCTCCAGAAAGCCGCGTGTACTCCTTTAACCCCGACCCCAACATTAAACCAGTCCCCTGGACGATGTGAAGACCAGCAAAAATGACCTCACTTGGCAAAAAACATTCACACTTATTCTCATCTTAAACTGGTTCTGACAAGGGTGCGCGCACACACGCGCGCACACACACACGCGCACACACACACACACCCTCTGACCCTTGACTGTGGAGCAGCAAACCTCCTCAGTGCCTCCTATATTTTATTTTATCCTTCCCCTCTACTTCTTCCTTCTTTTTTATTTCCTTCCCTCCATCCCTCCCTCCCTCGCTCTCTCCACTCATTACGCATTCAGCTCCACACCTTGTTCCCTGTGGGTCGTAAAAAAAAAAAGAGGAGGAGGAGGAGGAGGAGGAGGAGGAGGAGGAGGAGAGAACGGGAAAAATAAGAGGATGGAAAAGAAGAGGGCTGAGATAGTGGGAGAAGAAAAAGGGGGGAGGGAGGGGAGGAAAGCAGAGAGAGAGAGAGAGGAGAGAAACAAAGACAGATGAAAGACAAAGAGAGAAAACGATGTTTATGGTTGTGTGTGTGAGCGTGCATATGTGTGTGAGGAGGCAGAGGGCAGGGCAGAGCCAACAGAAAAACATACAGAGATGGCGGTGCAAAGAGAGAGAAAGAAATGAGTAAAATAAGTACATAAAGACAAACAGAGAGCGGGAGGAAGGAGAGAGAGACAGAGCGAGACATAGAGATGTGCGTAGAGAGGTGCAGAGAGATTGACAGAGAGAGAGAGAGAGAGAGAGAGAGAGAGAGAGAGGGAAGCAGAGAGGGGAGCGGTGCTTGGGCGGCCCGTGCGACGCAGTGTGCCTGTGTTTGAAATTCCGCTCACAGCCAAAGCAATTTCCTGGCGGTGGCTGTGCTGTCAGCTGCTTGGCTGGCTGGCGGTGAAATATGGTGGCTGGGAGTCGGCCGCTAGCAGCCCCCGACAACCTGATGGATGGAGCCCCAGAGGAGAGGAACAGCAGCAGGAGAAGGAGAAGGTGGAGGAGGAGGAGGAGGAGAGGATAGTGAGAGGGAAAAAGAAGAGCAAGAAGAGGGGAGGGGGGGCTAAATGCTGCCAGTGGTGATGATGGAAGGTAGACACACATATATATATATATATATATATATGGATACATAAAAACAGATAAGAGGGTAGGGGTAGATGAAGAAAGAGAAAAGGAGACATAGAAAGAGAGAGAGCTCCAGCTCCATTAGGCAGCAGCAGGAAAATGGAAGGAGTTTCAACCAACCAGCGCGGGTCTAGATGAGGGAAACCAGCCTAATAATCACCTGGGTCTCCCCCCTCTTTTTGGGGGAGGTGGAGGCTGGTCGGAGGGGGGGGGCGGCGGAGGTGGAGATAGTGAAGGTGAGGTGGAGGAGGGCGGACGAGTAAGTGATCAGAAGTGGCAGACTGAGCGTAGCAGAGGTTAACTGGCTGTTACCTGCTTATACAGGATTTGGGAAAATAATTGAGGTGACTTTAGCCGTCTGATGTGAGTGGATGCATTTTTAACCAGTTAGTGAGAACCTCACAATCACAAAAGGCTGGCACATGCACACGGCTGAACGTGCACATGGACTGGTGATCATTCATTCTATGACCACCGACATATTAATATGCTGCTGCAGCACTGATTTTAAAGGTCCCATATTGTGCAATTTTGGGTTTTATTGGAAGTGCTGATATCCCTAACATGATGCAGTTTAAAGGAACTTTGAGCGCAAAAATTCATAGTTTGTTAGCCTTTCCTTTGATTGGCTGATTTGAATGGCTGTTAATTGAGGGTGGGTGATGACTGTATGGGTGTGGCATCAATTAATGGAAGTATGAATGTGATGTTATGTTATGTGTGGACTGAGTGCTTGACGTATGGGACAATATTAAACACTTATAGTCTATAGCCTCGATAGTACAAAAAAAAGGGAATGAAAATGGACATTTTTGAAAATTGTCCATTTTCTCTTTAAACAAGATTTTGTAATATCGCTGCAGGCATTAAGACAACAGGACCTAAAGTACAGGGGGGCCCACATTTAACTCAAGAGTGTATTATGTGAAGGCACATTCACGCACAAGTGTTCAGATCACCCAAAGATGGGACATGAAGGCAAAGAAGAACCTATAGCCTTAGGCTTGTTAGCACTAGTATGAAAATACAAATTGCAGTGTTCCTGTCCTGATGCTAACCGAGCCTTCTCCTCCCCAGCATCATGAAGGGCAGTATGGGAGCAGCAGTAACAGTAGTAACAGCCACTGAGCCCCCACAATGTCATGTCCAGGCTTACTCCAGTACTCGGTTAATGCCCTGTCAATCAAATTCAGTCGGTTCTGTAGGCCCCACCACCGTGATTGATGCTTCAATTAACAACCTGCTCTGACCTCCAGAATTGTTCATTTGAAATTGTAATTAAGCAATTAGGGGCAATTAAGAAACAGAGACTGCCGAATGAAAGTCAGAAGACAATTTGAGAGAGCGAGGGAGAGAAATGGAGAGGGGGGAGCGAGCTGTCCAAATGAAACCTCTCACAGAGAAACAAAAGCCCCGTCTTGCTGCAGAAACTCCAGGGAACTCTCAACTTTCGGTGAACTTGCAGCGGCCGCAAACAGTTTAGTGTAAAACCTAGAAGGTCAAACGAATGAATTTTGTCAGACAAGTACTTATCTGCTGCATATTAATTAGAGCTGTGTGTGTGTGTGTGTGTGTGTGTGCGGGCGGAGAGGGGGGGGGGCATCGGCGAGTGCTGTAAATGCTGGGCTTATCTTTACACAGAAAAGGAAAAAGAGCTGATTGAAGCAGGATTACAAGCTCCTGAATAAAGCTCTTGGCATCAGCAGCATACCTTTTGAGGAGAAGGGAAAACTGCTGCTTGTTCAGGAGAAGAAAGTTGATCTAACTCTGCGTGTAATGCATATTATAAAATATTCAAACAATCCCTGTCGGAGGAATGACATTTTGCAACTGGGCAACTCTTAAAAAATCTGGGCAGTGATAAAAAGCTACGGATCACAATGACAGACAAAACGCCCTTGAGCGAGGTACTCGTTTATTCCAGTGGAGCCATCTAGAGGCAGGTAGTGGTAGGTGTTGTGTATGTGCGTGCTTGCATGTGTATTTGCGTGTGTGTCTGCACCATTCATACTATGTTAAACTTTCCCACATAATAAAGAAGGCTGAATGGAAAAAGCCTCGCTTTCACATCACAGTAAAACTCTAGCCAACATTTCATTAGTTAGAGAAGCCAATTCAGGGCACCGGGGCACATGGTCTAATGATGTAGCAGTGACAGGACATGGCAGATGGCATGACCTGCTTCATGGACAAGAGTAAATGACACAAAACTCTCCCTCCGTCTGTCTCCGTCTCTCTGATTCTCCTCCCCCCTCCCTCCACGTCTGCGTGCACCGTGCTCTCAAATTGATGGTGGTATTTGTCTGTTTATGAACACAGAGGTGACTTGTAATCAGGCTGAACGGGCACATGCAGCCCTCTGCTTCGGGCCTGTTAGTGCCACATAAGCTGCCATATCTGTTGGGAGGGCCCGCCACAGCAACAAGAGAAGGAGGCGCAGAGACAAAGAGGAGACAAGAAGAGAGTAGAAAGAGGGGAGGTAGTGGAAAAATCATTTTAAATGTGTGTAGGGGGAAAAAAAAGTTCAGATGAGTTAAGAGCCTGTGAACTAAGTTGAGGGAGGAGAAAGGCATGAAAGTTTGCAACAGCCTCATATGTGTCTTCCTGTGAAAAGCAGACAAATTAGCTTCCAACGGAGGGAGAATAAAGAGGGGGATGATGGAGGGATTGAAACTGCACATGGGATGATGGGAAGAAATTGGCCGTAAATCTCAGGAATGGATCAGAAATGGTCGGCCGACACCAGAGGACATTTTAACACACGTGGAGGAGGAAAAAGATACATACACACAAAGAAACACACATTCTTCACACATAATGCAAATCTGACCGTTGAACAAATAAAAAAAACGAAGGGAGGGAGTCAGCGTAGGACTGTAGGAGGACATTTGGAGGGATTTCAAGGTGCAAAATTCATCTCGGAGGTGTGACAGGACGTAATACATTTGTTTCAGATGGAAAATTAATTTTCTAATATTAAAAAGGTCAGAAAAAAGCCAAGGCAACAATGACCTCTTTGTCATCCTTAACAAATTATCCAAAATGGCAGTGTCAAATTGGTGGGGATACGTCGGCCAGTGATGAATGCTTCTGGTAATCAGCCAATCAAAAAGAATTCCTCCTCTGCTTTTGATAAATGAGCTGGAAAAGCAACGCTTTAGGAAGGAGATGGGTCCATTTGTTTCTTTGGTCCCTTTTCTTTTTTCTTCCCCCGCTCTCTCCATTTCTCTCTTTTCAAAACAAACAACAGGGTAGCTTGGGAACAGATTATAGCTCCTTGCATCACTGACTCTTTCAGGCATTTTCCCTGCTGACCAATGTTCAGCTGCAGATGGTAAATGATGGAATTTTATGAAACAGCTTGAGCAGGTTTGCCTTTAGATGGATGGTGGGGAGAAGTGTAACCGAGAAGTTTACAGCCGGCTTAAAAGCAAATACCATTCCTGCAACATTCTACTCGATTACGCCTCGCTTTTACGTGACACTTCACCTTGAGCGGCATGTCATTTTAAAGTTAAACTATGCAAATGTAACCAGCAGGGACAGAGAAGGTGAAAGCAGAGCTTACACTTATTATCATCTTATATTTATTCGTATGATTAACATGGTAGCAAACCAATTCCCTCCTACACATCCAATAGACACTTGTGGGTAAAGAATAAGGAAAGTGTTTCATGTTACAATGAACATCAGTTCCCCAAAAGTTTAAGAGGCTGAACATAAGAATGTATTCACTTAATTATACAGTATATTGTTTGAGTAGCCAGTTTTTCACAATAGTTAAATTTAGATTATTGGTTTTTTAATAGGCAACTGAGTCGCTTTTTTTTTTCTTAGTTTGTCGCTGGCTGGTAGAAGAACCTCGATGACAACGCTGTTGTTGTCTGATACTGCTGCTTAAAGGATGAAGCTGTCAGAATGCTAAACTTTTTTTTCTCATTAAAGACCAAGAACAACAGCAATACTCTCAGGTCAGCTGCAAACAGACTTGTTTGGAAGATTACGGAATCAAGACGAAACAACTCACATACTGCATAACAACTTACCTCCTACAAATGTCAATAGACTATTTAGTCCTGACACATATTGAAGGACCGCATTACTATTATCAGGCAAATACAAATACACAAAAACATGAATTCTTCTCACAGATGGCATGTAAATACAGTTGCACATCCATCAAAATACAATTTAACTTTTTTGTTTTTGTTTTTTTCTGCTGTTTTTTGAACCAAAGGAGGGAAACAAATTCAAATTTTAAAATTCTCTGCAGAAAGTTCAAACATTGGTACTATATATGAAAAAGATGTTAATGCAAAAGACTGGCAGAGACTGGGTTGGAAGGTAAATGAGTAGAATTATTCGTATATACCACATTTATTCTCCAGACGGGCAACAGCATCTGGCCCAGAACACAACAGACTAAGCCCAACTTGTAGCGAGCATAGGTCAGGGCTGCCCCTTAAGGCGGCAGCTAATAATGTAACCAGTGACCGGGGCTGCCTTTAGGTGTAATTGGCCAGTGAGGGAGAGAAGAGAGGGATTTGCCTGAAACCCAGCTCGAACAGATTGATGCTGAATTAACACCAGGATTTCCTGTAAAGCAAAATGATGACCCATGGGGAAAATACAATTATTATACCTTTAATGTATACGTATGTACACGTAGGGGTCATAGGCAGGCGTGAACCTTATAACATCATACTTCTGTTGTTCCTGGCAACGCAGAACACAGTTTCATTAAACTCCCAATTTTAACACGTCAAACTGAAATAATTGAAAAATAATGACAATCTCAGATCTGTCATCACCTTTACATACAAGGCAAAGTTGTTTTTTTCTGTTAAGGTTTGTTGTTACGAGGCTGATTTCCCTCAGTCAGTGCAGCAGAACAATCAATGCAAGCTGTATTAATGCTCTTCTTTAACCAAATTGACTGTGCTTATCAGAAACAGCCCTTTAGAATTTATTGTAGCCTACAGACACCATTAACATTTAGTATATTTGTCCTGTTGAAGCATCAAACCTGAATTCCCAACACACTTTTAGGATGTTAACAGTCAGCACTAGCAACATTAAAAAAATGGCAAAACAGGGCTGCTTTTTAAACATATGGAACTCACACCTGAATATGATTTTAAATGCATGATCCTATTGTATAGGCAATGTTTTTTTAATTTAACGAATAGTTTATTAGGTAGGGAAACAATGTCTGTGTTCCATTAAGATTGTGCATGAATCCAAGTCTGTGCTAAATTAAAGGTGATATCAGTAATATTGATAGCACACACTTTGCCGATTAATCCTGGTTTCTTAGGTATTACTTAAATGGCTGCTAAGATTCAGATGGACTGACATTTCTAGATTTATCAATATCGTGTGATTACTAAGCAATGTCTTGTTTTATGCATATTTCTAGGGTGAATATGAAAAGTGACCTTAAATTAAAAACACCTCCTATTCCAACTCTCTTTCAGGCTTCTATTTTTCACTTAACAAATGGCTACATGTTAGCTGCTAGTAAAAAAAACCCACATATGCTAGTTTAATCCAACTGTCCTTTCTGTAGATACTGCTGATCTCCTCTTAATGGAGTCCTCTAGCGGAGCCCTCCAACCCTGGTAGCCTCATTAGATGCTATGCCCGCTGTGTGAGATGAGCATGAATGGAGGGCAGCAGCACAAGGCCTCCTGGCTGCAGAGTTGGCATTGAAACTGGCATCTGGGAGCCCCAGACATGAGTAGTGTGTCTGATGGGATTAACTGGCTGTGGCGAGACAGAGAGACAGAAAAGGAGAGGTTGCCCAAGCCTCCAAATTAACTCTGCAGGACTGAAATCATCAGGGAAAAGGAGGGGTACGAGGGGATAAGAGCTGGCGAGATGGTTATCAACAGAGAAGGAGAGGGAATGGAAGGCATCTGACCAACAGGAGTGGACTGCAGAAGGTCTACATCTAGAAAGGTACCTATAGTCATACATGGAAACGTTCAGCCAGGAATTAATTGTACAGTATATAGGACTGAATAGATTATACGCAAATGGGCAGAGGTGTCACCAACTTGAACATTTTCTCGCATGTGACCTTTTAATACAAAGCAATGTCAACTTGTGAACTCTCGTCTCAGGGTGCATGTTTGAGTTTTAAGCAGTTCAACTGCAGATTCATTTTACCTTCACAGGCTGATTGAAAAATTATTCATGTGAAAATTATTCCTATGAATAATTTTTAGAGGTCTGAAGAGGTAACATTATACAGATATTCGCAAGGAAAAAAAAGAAAGAAAGAGATAAAATAATAATAATAAAAAAGGTAATTTAGCGTAGCAGAAGTGTTTTCATTTTAAATTTCCTACACCCATATCATTCATTAGGAACCACTGCACTCTATAATGGTCTGTTTGCAAAAGTATGTGAATGAGAGAAAAAAAAACCCATACTGCCAGGTGAGAAGAGATTTGTGCACACCTGTTTGTCTGTGTGATGCTAGAGCATGTAGCTGTGTGATCAAGTGTACATGTTTGTTTGCCCAGGATGTATGTGTGTGTGCGTGTGTGTGTGTGTGTGAATGACAGGAATGAGTGGATCATCCTGCCATGACAGAGTCTATCGATCAGAGTGTCAGCGCCGAGGGGAAAAGGTTAATCTGCCCGATGCCTGGCCCACGCCTCACCCCATCTCTGGCCTGCCCTGCATCCCGCCCCAGCCTGCTCCCTCTCTTATCAGGATTAGAGGAGTGAACAAAAGGGCAGAGTATTCCCAGGACACTCGCTGACCTTCAGTAATCCCACCAACCTGCCGCTCTGCTTATAATTAACATCTGGAACAAAGAGAAAAAATCCCTGGCCTGCTTGTGTGGTGTTCCTCTGACTGAAAGACTGTAACTGGAGATGGGGAACAAAGTTACAGTAGAGTTAGAAAGTTGAAGCATAGATATTTGCTTCAGTAATATGTTTTGAATGGCCAGGAGAGCCTAGCTGACATTCTAGAGGTGCTGACTAACCTCCCTGTGCTCCCCAGTGCACACACTATAAACACAGATTGCAGGAACATGCTGAACCAAGCAGGGCGAAGAAATGTGTTTGTGGGACCAGTAGATTTTACAGGGTATGTGGTGACGGAATATTGAGCACAGAATGGAGGACATGTGTGTGCACGTGTGTGTGTGTGTTGGCTCACCGGGTCTTGGTTCATCTGCACTATGAGCTGTTTGACAGCGTGCAGTGTGGGGTGGGCCCATGGAGAGGGATCCTGCCAGTGGCGATTCAGGTCGAAGCCCATCAGAGAACACCTGCACACACACACACACACACACACACACACACAGTTTGTGGAGTTTTTGACGAACAGCGGTACCACGGAGCGATGTTTTCAAACAGTGGATCTCTGTTTTGTAATTTCCGCATGTAAAAATCCTGCCAGTAATATCACTTTTAATCACCTACTGATCAATATTTAGTACACATACCAATGCCATGAATAAGAAGATTATAAGATAAAACAACAACATCCCAAACATCCATGCAAATCCCTTCATTCACTGTTGCAACAGACACTTGGTAGCTCATCGAGCGAGCAGCATCATTGACATGTGTAGAGTCAGAGGTCATGCTTTGCATCTATAAAATGTGACGCATTGCACCATGTGATTGTTAGCAGAAAGGTCCCACTGTGCAAATCTTTGAGGGCACTACATAACGTATCAATTTCACACTCAAATCAAATGTCAGAGGGTAAATATGATATCCGACACATTACGTAGGTTTTTCCAAACACTTCCAAATGTCAGCTCCGCAAATTGTGGAAGGAAATGCATTTAATGCATTTATTAGGCCCCAAAGACACATATACATAGACGGCTAACGCAGACTGTAAAAGGTAAATAGATACTAGATAGAGCGTAAACTACACCTCTCAAGTGTTACCAGCAACCTGCAATTGCCATAATGGGCTGCTTGTGTATGTGTAGATGCACTGTGATGTGCACTGGCTGTTGTCATGTGAATCTTTGACACTCACTGGAGCTGTTTATGAGGCTGGAGTTACTGATACTGTAGAGCAGCTGAGCAGCCATCCATGAACAAAATACTCATCCCAGGTTAACTGCCATTGATTCTCTGCTCTGCATGTATCCATTACAGTCCGCTCTGTAGTGCATCCTGCCGGGATGGCTGTGTGCTGTTTGTCTGCATGTGTGTGTGTATGTGTGTGTGTGTGAGAAAAAGTCAGGCGGAGACAGACGGGAGAGTGCATGCATGTGTATAAATGAGCATGTGTGATTGGTGAGGTGAGGTCTTATCACTATTCACTTTGTCAATTTTGTCAATATGCTGCTTATCACCATTCAGTTTGAAAACCAGCTAATGGAAATGGCCTATAAGAGTTCACCAATCACAAGCAACAACATTATGAAGACTGTCACTGTGGCTTCCCTGCAAATATTCAGTGAGGAGGCAGCACCACTAGATGGCACTCACAAACACGCTGGGAGGGCGCCGCTGATGCTTATCTCAGTGTGCATTAGTATTCCTGGGGCTGAGCCTATTAAGTAAAAGGCAATTATGAAGACGGGAAAGAGAAGAGATGAAAATAGAGGAGAGGAGGATGCCCACAGAGCTGCAGCAATAGTGTTAAAGACAAGGAAGAGGAGAAGATGGACAGAGAGAACTGCCCTATGGCCAAGTTCCATCTTCTAACAAACTGCACTGCTGTGAGCCAAGGGTGCCAAAGTATGGGGTCCAAGGTTCAATTTAGCAACCCCCCCGCCACACACACACACACACACACACACACTTTACTCTCCCTCCACAACATTCTTTTTAATTTCAATCACTATTCCCCTAAATCAACAAGTACAGTAAAAAAAGACATTTCAATCAGACCCTTTCAATCCGGGCCTCTCTGTTCGCGTGAACAGGTTACTTCATAACATTGTAATGACACAACGCTGTCCAAAGCACATCTTTTTTGAGTCAATCAAGGTGTATTTAGGTTAATGTAGGCTATGAAAGCCATTTTCACAACAGCACTTTAACATTCACATTGACATTTTTATAACCTGTAGACCAAGATACTCAAGCTATTGAAAATTATAAGTAACAACCCATTTTCTATGTCTGCCTCCTTTTGCCTACTTGAACTAAGGTTCTGTGAAATTGTAGTTTTGGGTAACACTAGTTAGTTATGCTTTGTGTTTGGAAATATACCATCAACCTGTGGTGCAATAAAGTGCTTCAAAAGCTTAGGGAAAGTCTCCCGTCTATCTACCACTACACACACACACGAACACACACACGCACACTGGGCTTGGTCTGGGTTTAGGTGGTCTTGTCTACAACACTAATGCACGCGGGTGTGCAAACACCTGTTTGACCCCTGCACTTCTGAACTGAATGCGACGCCCCTGCTGTGAACTGTACAAATTCATCAAAGCTCCCTAAAGGTGGAGTTAAGAGGATATAATCCCGCGTCATTCGTTCATCGTTTAATCCTCATCCAGATGCAGACCTGTCTGGTGCTGCACGCTATGCCTCACCCCATGTTAGGTCCATCTCCTTTAACTCAGCAGTCAGAATATACCATCAAGTTGTTTGGGGCCAGTCTTGCTTCTTTCTCCCTACACTCTGACCTTTGTTCTTATGCTGTACTGCTTTGATTTCTGGATTAGCTGGAGCATAGTAAAAGCAGTGAGAGCCTTTCCAGGTCTTGCTGTATAATCCCTCATAGAGGGATATAAAACCCATGTAGTGTGTGAATTCTGTCTAATGTAGTAATGTAATCAATTAAAGGCTTAATACGTGTGTGTTTGTGTACCTGTAGTTGCCCAGGTAGACTCCATCAGGATTCAGCATGGGGACAATCTTGAAGATCACATGATCTCTTAGTATCTGAGCGACGGGATGTGGGCTCACCAGGAAGTCAATCACACCTATAAAAGCAGACACACACACACACAAACAGAGCGAAATAGACTTGAAAAGAAAGCAGAAGACGGGCTGACAGTTAATTGAGTTTTGAGAAACAAAAGGAGGATGAAGGACAGCGAGGGGGCATCATCAGAATCAGGGAGGAATACAAGACATCAAGCCTAAATCGATACAAATGGAATGGAGCTGACGGCGCTGGAAAAACAGACAGCACGCAGTGGGCTGGAAGCCAACTCATCTGATTGATGATAATGCGCATGCACACACACACACACACACACACACACACACACACACACACAGACAGACAGACAGATAGCTAGATAGATAGAGAAGAACTAACCTACCACTCACCTCAGTATGATGCAAAGAGTCAAATCCTGCTAAAATTGTCTTTAATGTTGTTGTACAGCACAATACTGGACAGAATTTCCCAAAGGTTCCTGGTTTTTCAAGCTGTTTTATTAGTTTTGAGTTAGAGCAGCTCGAGAATGGAGACGATGTGACAATTCCCTGTGATTTCCTCCTCGGATCATGTTTTCCTGAGATATTATATAGAAAACACTGCTTCTTGTGACTATTCCTGTAAGTTTCACACA
The DNA here is from genome assembly GCA_036785175.1 of Eupleurogrammus muticus. Taxonomy (NCBI): domain Eukaryota; kingdom Metazoa; phylum Chordata; class Actinopteri; order Scombriformes; family Trichiuridae; genus Eupleurogrammus; species Eupleurogrammus muticus. Next base: position 12,180,440 of record JAYKQN010000006.1, read on the forward strand.
TTCCAGTCTTAAGAATGCACCGAGTGGAGAAATAAAAAATAGTATTCAAGCATGCAGTTGTTAAATATACACGGTAGTGTTCCGTACTGAAATTATGTGGAATGTAATCTCATTTAATTTATTTTTCTTGTATAATCACCAATCTCTGGTGAGATCGGTATTGTTTAGGTATTAATAAACGGATAATGTGGACAAACTATGAACACTATAAAGGTAGCTCATACTGTACGTCTCTTCCACTTTTTTTTGCTTGGTTAAGAAGAGTAATAATGTGTGTAGTGGTGTATATCCTTTGGTTCTCTTCTGAATGTGTAGTGCAACTACCATAAATCCTTGTAACCGTCAATAGAAAGCGTAGCTAGAGAACAGACTGTGTATAAGTAATGTGAGCAAAATGTATACCTACTTTTTAAACACCACCTACATTATAAACTCTTACACAAGTCTGTGCACTAACACTGCATACAGACCAGTTGTTCAGTATCTCAATCAGGCCAATGCAACAGGAGCCGACATTCAACTTTACCTTGACAGATAAAGGATGCGGGAGACTCTCCGGGGTGAACTCGCGCTGTGAGGAAGACCAGCTTCTTCGCCCTCTCTGGACTCAGGTGGTCTGGTGGGGGACAGACAGGGGCAACGAGGTGAGACAGGAACAGGTATAAAGAAAGGTAAAGACAAGGTGTCGAAGGGAGACTGAGGTGGTGTTGTTAGCGCACAGAGGTTCCGGTAAACTTAGAAACAACAACATTCTGAGGCCACATTAAAAAAACCCTTGTTGATTAGGTTGATTGGTTAAGTTAGTTATAAGTACAAAAAGGTCATTATACTGTTGTGTGTGTTGAAGCAGGAATTAACCTGGCTGTCCATTTTGAACTAGACACATATAAATCAAACATCAAATTGACACATGATGCAGAATATTTAAGCGGAATGTGGGTTAAAGGTTAAAGAACATTTCATCATATTTGTCAAAACTGAGAACACTAGCACAAAGCGAGATGACTGGGATTCGTGGGATCGGCTTCAGATGAATCCTTCAATCGCAAACCAACAAAAGAGTCTTAATCTATTATTTGATACCTGCTGAGAAACAAGGTTAGCTTCCAGAGATGGTCTTTAGTGTGTTTGAAGCGGCGATCAAAAAGACGGAAAAGTCTTTATTCTCAAAGTCAAATTAACTTCGCATTGAAAGAGGTTAAAGGACAGGTTTACCATATCACATAGTCAGGTCCATATGAACATAGAAAGATGTTTTGTTCGGTGTAAAGATTTAACCTGTTCATACTGGACATTAGAAGATCTCCTCCAAAGTGATAAAGGACAAAATCCACAATGCACATTTAGAACAACAAGACTTGTGGACTTTGTCCACCATCATTTACTTTATTGCATTATGAAAGAATCATTTTATGGCCAGTATGAACAGGTTGATTGATTATAAAAAGAAGACAGTTCTAATGTTCATTTGGGTACTTGACAATTGTCATGGGAGGAACTTGATATTAAGCAGTCATCAATTTCACTATTGGACAAGGACTGTAGATATTTTGATGACCATTCTCGTTGCTTGCATGCCTCAAATAGAGTAATAAAAGAGGAGTTAAATAACATAAAAAGGCAGCTTGAAATCACAGAGGTCAAAATTGTGCAGTTTTCTTGGCTAGTGTTTCTCCTCTTATCTACTGTTGCTAATGGATGAAAGTGATTGTGTGCCTCATTGCTATGCACAAACTTAATATCTTATCGATTCCTCCGCCTGCTTCTGCTGAGCAGAGAAAATGCTAATTAGCAACAGGCTATGCACCTTTCCTTCTCCTTAATTCCAATTTAGCCTCAGAGCATGTGTGTGTGTGTGTGCGTGCCCATGTGCATGTGTGTCTGTTTGAGCGGTTAGAGGTCGTAAACAAAAAAGCGTTGTTCCATTTAAGTACTCTCCCTCTGATTTTATTTCGCATTTCTCTCCCTCTGCCCTTCACAGAGACAAATGGCTTTGCCATTCAGGAGCCTCCGTGGAGCGGGGTGGGCCGTCCGTTGTAAATGTGAGTGCTTGCGGCTTGGCCGGCCGCTGGGTGCTCGGCGGCTGTGAAATTCCATCGCTTAGAAATTCTACTTTGGCCTCGACCCCTAGGCCACCGGAATGGTTCCTGATGCGAGAACGCAGCCCTGACGCACACGTCGCAGCGGCACCGTACAGTACAAAACTGCAGTTAGGAACAAAAAAAATGGCGCGCAGTCTGTCTCCCTACAGTAAAAGCGAGAACCCAGAAAGTTGTACGGCAAACTGGAGGCAGCTGCCAAGGTCCTGGCTGTTGGGGAATTCAACCATCGTGGCCATGCTACATTTAGTCTCAGTGCTAGTGTGCCCTTGCTGCTTCATCAAAACAATCTCTTCCAGCAGACTCCTGGAGCTTACAATGGATCCACTGTGTATCCCACATCGCTGTGTGTGTGTGTGTGTGTGTGTGTGTGTGTGACTATGTCTCGTCAGGAGTCTCACAGATGCTCCCCAAGTAGTTGTTGTGTTTATGTGTCTATCTCTGCATTCCTCTGTATCTGGCTGTGCCCAGCCAAGCATTGTAGCACAAAATTAAGTCCCACAATTCCATAGGCACTGCAATACCCAGAGGGAGCCGGCAGGAACCAAGTACCACAACTCGGCTGTGCGCAATAGAAAATCTAATTTCTTGGCTTATGTGTGTGGTGACATATAACATGGAGGTTAGGGTCAAGTTACGGTTGAGCCGCGGGAGCGCGGCGCTGCAGCGGCGTCCCCTGAACTCAAGATGTCACTAGAGGTCAGCGGCGTTGGGGGGGAAAGGGGTGGGGGTGGGGTGGGCAGATCAAGTGAGTGAGGGAATGTAAAGGGAAGTAAAACAAATTATCTAACAGCCTTTATTGGAAAAATGCTGCAAAAAAGCGTTTTATTCAAATTGTGTATATATATATATATGTAAATATATCCGTTCATTATACTATCTTGATCTTTGGGAGTATCTTGATTTTCCTTCTCCCCTTTACCACTACATGATTGATTATTGGCTTTGCATTATTTATTAGAACTTGTACTCACAATTATTACCATTAGCGGTAAATCTGTTACGTTTTGATTAATGGCTAATCATTTAGCCTGCTTAATGTCACACGGCAGTAAAACATGCCAACAACGTACCAGAGCCCAAAATGACCTCTTCCAATTTCCTGTTTTACTTCACCAACAGCGCAAAAGATAGAGACACGTTGCAGAAGCAGGAACCGGCGAAAGTTTTGCACGTAATTGTAATTCAAATCAATCGATCAAAAGTAGCTGGCGTATATAATTGACTAACTGATTAATCAAGCATCCTTGTCAGCACTGGTGTATATTCATTTGGCTGAGTTAAGAAATGAATTTGTCCCTGCTGTGCTTGTTTATTTGCCGAAATTGAAAAACCTGCATGTGCCATGACTGGGTGAAGGACGTGCAAAAAGGAAGATGATGCAATAGTTTAAACACAAATTAAAGGTTGAATGAGGACAAGTGTGTCAGATATTCACTGCTCTGATAGAGCGATAGAGCAGCCACACATGCCTGAAACAGAAAATGCAAATATCTTTGGGGAAAAAAAAATCCCAGCGCTGCTCTGAACAAAAACTGTGTGTGGAGATTTAGGAGCAGGAAACGCAACAAGTGCACAATTAGCATGCATACTCTTATTTTTTTGGTAACAAAATACCACAGGTGATGAAATATATTCTGTTTAATTTTGCTCGTTTGCATGTGTGAAAGTGATTCATGGGAGTCCTTGGCTCTCAGATACAAACAAAGCAGCTCAGAGAACAGGAAATGAGAAAGTGTAATATTTAGAAAGAGAGAGGAATGAAGTGAAAGGGGGGGAGAGAGAGAATGGGGGTGTACGCTGAGATGGGGGAGGCCAGGCCAGGCGGAAGGGGGGGGGGGTACGATGAGTGAGTGAAAGCGGCAGAAGCAAAATTTATGCCCACACTTCTAAATCGAAGTGCTTCCTCAGCATTTTTTTCACCTGCCAAAGTCACGCGCTGCACTGTACAGCACATTACCGCTCATTCTCTCGCCGGCAGGAAATAAAAAATTAAAGGATGTCAAACTACGATCGGCTCTGATAAATATGTAAATTACTGGAGAGAAGAAAAGTGCCTGTGAAAAACAACATAAATCTAATGGATACTGAAGGTCACTTCTGATTGTGCCGTTCAGCTCGTTCTGTGGCGGCAAAGTCCGGAGAACTTTGGGTTTGAGCTCATAAATTGTGACATGATGTAATTAACTGAGGTCTTCTTCGTCAGAGGAGGCCGCGTTGAGACCTGCATCGTGGCATGTATTTAAATACATTCACCCACTTAAAAAGTTAATGTGATTTTAGGAGAGAGGTAGACTTTTTATTAATAGCATTGGTGTCCAAACTTTGTGATGTGGAAGGCTGATGGACAATTTTAAGACGTGCACTAAACTGCATAATTACAATGATCTTATTGGACACTAAATAGCTTGTTGGGTTTTATATCAAACCCGGTGAGTAAGGAATATCTAAACTCCTTTTTTTCAGGGAGGGGAAATGTGTCCTAATATATACTGCAACCCTGCTCCCTCTCATACGGCGATACAATAAAAATACAATGTCATACTGGCCACAGCTTTATACCACATTATACCATGAGTCCCACACCAAGGCCTCTCTATATCTCTGTCTCCCCGCTCTCTCTGCTCTGTGGGTTTTACACTGTAATAAATTAGCTTCACTTTGGCGTGATGGCAACAAGACACGCTCGGCGCCCTGCTCGGTGCGTCATATCGAGGATGGGCGCGAGCTGTAAATTGTCACTGGCGTTGAATTTATACAGAGCCTTGGGATGGGACGTGGCGCCGCTCGCTGCCCAGCTGAGTGGGCCTCAACGAGAATCAGAGCCGTGCACCCCCACACCTCTGCCGACACCACCCTCCGCCACCTCAAGGACAAACAGAAGGGAGAGGGAGACGGAAGGAAGATGGAAGAAAAAGAGACGGAGAGGGATGGGGATATGCGCTGAAGTGCAGAGGGCTCTAAAGTGATAAGAGTTTTATGATGCTGTTTTCGTCCCCAGGAATTGACCAGGTCCCTGACTTTGACTAAATCTTTGTGTGTGTGTTGGTGTGTGTGTGTGGTGTGTGTGTGTGCGTGTAGGTGCTGGGGAGCCTGTGGCGTGTCTTAGATTTATTCAGCTCATCTTATTGCAGGGAGGCAGGGGCACTGCCAAGGCCTCCTCACGCATTCATAAAGCATCCTCTGTCACTTCACACGCTACATATAACATAGCTAAACTCTCAGGAAGGCAGCAGGACAGAGGCAGTGAGACAGAGAGATGCAGACGAGGGTGTAAAAAAGAATGGGAAGCCGCTGCATAAACGTCACTAATTGTCATAGAATGGGGCCATTATGTTTTGTGTGAACAGCCGAGCCGGTGGCAGACAGGTGGATGGATGGAGACACGGAGGCTGATTGATGCACAGACGCAGGGCAGGGAGACAGAAATATGCCGTCTGAGACACACATGATGACAGAATGAAGGGAGGCAGAAAATCAAGAAATTAACACAGAGTTTGCTGCTGGTTTAAACCCTTCAACATATTAAAGTAAAAATAATTTATAAAAAATATAAATGCGTGGGGTATTAATGTAGTCAGATCAGCTCATAAATAGCATCACTTGTTAGTTTGATGGTAGCTACAGTCCTGGTCATACAGCTGTATTGCATAATGTCTTGCAAAGTCTACATAATGTTATAATGTCCAAATCACCTTATCCCTTGTATTGTATGAAGGGCTTTGTTGGAAAAGAGAGACCAGACTATTGTCTGATGCCGCTGTGAGGAATTTGTTGTCACCTCTACACATCTCACTACACATGCATCCCGTCATCTACTCATCCCTGCACCCGCCTCCCTCCTTCACTTTCTCTGTGTCTGCTTGGTCATCTTAGCCATCCTGGATTGGTGGATTGGTCTGGCTGAAGAGAGCAATCAGGAATGTGGTGGTCAGAGGTGTGTGTGTGTGTTTGTATGTATGTGTTCTTTTATGTGGGAGAGAGAGAGATATAGAAAGAGAGAGAGAGCGCAGTCCTGGAGAGGGGATTACAATGGCCATGTTGAGATAGTCCGATTGGCATCACATCCAGACAGAGGGGGGAGGAACAGGGGAGGAGAGAGGAAAAAATAGCGAGAGTCAAAAGGGATGAAAAGGAGAGAGACAGAGAAATAAAGAGATAGAAAGAGAGAGAGAGAGAGAGGGGGGGGGGACCCTTGAGAAGCCAGCATGTAAATACGCCAACGGTGGGCCTCTTAAGTGCAGTTGAAGAAGCGGCAGGATAAAAAGCTCTGAGCTCCGTGTGATTATGGATCAATTTGCCGCAATCAAGCCCCCTTATGGCTGCTCCCCTGTGAAACGGAGAGATTTCTGCTCCTCAAGGGCAGCCGTGATGACAGTGGAGGTCACAGACGGCGAGCGACAGAGTGACGGAGGGAGACGCGCCGGCGGGGAGCGGAGCGTCGGGGGGGTGTGAGAGGGGAGATGTTCCGTCCTCAACAAGGTGTTAGCCGGCCATGAGCATTCAGGCCAGAGCTGAGGGGCTTTGTGAATATGCTGATGGAGACGAGCCTCTGGCCGTCATTGACCAGGGAGCAAACTAACACTATTTTTAAAAATGTATTTATTTATTTTTTTCCCCTCCATTAAAGGTTATTTTGTATGTTGAGGGTCTAAGAACAGGGGATGTTGTGTTGCTTTCTTACAAACTGTAAAGCCTTATCTGTGATTTGTGATGTTGGGCTATACAAATAAAATTGACTCGACTTGACTATTTTTTTTGAGGATTCAAAAACTGTTCTGACATGATATTGAAGAAGTATTACTGTCACCTCTGACTACACCCTGTTAGACATGGTTTCACCAGGCAACCACACCCAGCCCCACACACTGCAGAGCATGGGTCATTGGAGCAAGGCAGGGCATTACAACACACACAAACACAAAGATGTTCAATTACCTTATAGTGCATGCTGATGCTTACTACTTTCCAACAGAGGGAATTAACACTGTGTGTGTTGTGCAACAGACCCAACAATTAAAATATCCTGAGGCACAGAAAAATAATTAAATACCTCAGGTTCATCAATATACACGTAACTTTAGGAGGACTATATTAGGACATTGATATTGAATTATCACTACAGAGTTTTGGTGCCACCCACTGTATAAGGTGCACAGCCAAGGTTGAATGAGCCATTATGTTCCCTGGTGTGTCACTTTATCAAACAGTCATTAACATTAGCATTGGGGGGTTTGAAAGTTTGGTTGGTAAATGTTTCTGAAAAAACATCTTATGTAGATCAGATATTTTTTCAAGTGTTGCATTGCTCTTGTTGGTTAGGTCGTAGCTTGCTGTGGAATGAAATGCTGTATGAAATCACCTCTTCTTATCATTTCGATCGAAATTCTGGGGTTCAAAAATGTGGCACCATGTCAGAATGTTACCAGATTATATTAGAAGTTCAGCCTTTTTTCGACCGCTGTGAATTGTGCGAATATGGCAACCCTTATTCTCCGTCTCCTCTTCAGGGGCCGACGACGACTTCAAGCTTCTCTTCAAGGCCTTTCAGAAGCAGCCCGTATCTCATACATTCACATGCCATTTTAAAGAGCCCCACAACTGTTGAGAGCAAGTGTGATAGACAGTTGGCGTAGAGGGCGAGACGGAGATTCGCTGAAAGAGAGACAAAGGGGGAGCTCTGTCAAGTATCAAAAGCAATAGGCCCTTTTAGTGATATGATATGGAAGTCTTGCACAAAGTCAGAGGCGGAGACTGCTTAGGGTTTCAAGGCATTGGTCACAGGCCTTTTCTGAAACCCCGGCTTCTCCTCTCTTGCCTTCAGAAAATGATGACAGGAAGAGAGAAACATAAAAAGGAGGGATGGCTGGTCTGTGCGCGGCATGATACAGAATCAGAGGCGGCCAGTAATAGCCTTTTTTGAAGAATGCGCCACTGAACTTTAAGGGCCGTCTTGCTTGAAAGGACAAGTTACAAATAGGAATAAAGGAAAGGGAGAAATGATTTCCCAGGGATATACCCCCTGCTGCGCTGCCCTATCGCAGAAACACAGTAGGAGTGTGTTCGTGTGTGTATACTGTACAGGGCTGCGTATTTGGAGAATGTAACGTACTACAGGAGAAACAGTAACGCATGGACATGAACACCTACACCCGCACTGGAGCACCATATGGACCGAAGAGGACACGGTTTGCTCTTAAATGTCGTTTGTACCAGTTGCTTTGCTAAGTAAAGGCCGTCTGACAAACGGAGCAGCCAGACGGGCGGACAGACACGTCTGATGTGTGGATTCTTTATTACCCTATCTATTCCTAGCTATCAATAATTTCTGAGCCACAACAATACAGCCGGGCTGAGGTAAACAACTGTACTGCATCTTGCTTTAATAACTAGCGTCACACCTCCCAGCTATGTATTTCCCTCAATTTTTCTTTCTTTCTGTTTTGTTCGATTCTTCCTATTTTCTTGTCTCTCATTTTTTTTCTCTCTCCTCACATCACTTCAGCAACTAAAAGTTATTGTGGATCACTTTCAGGCTGAGCCGCAGCTCACCAATACACACACACACACACGATCTTACACAGTATACAGAGCACATGTATTTGTCTGCCTGTGCATGGTTGGTGGTCACTGAAGAAGCATGTGGTGTGTGTGTGTGTGTCTGTGTAAGCATTCTCCTGTGTGTGTGTGTGTGTGTGCGCGCCCCATGTGTGCACTGTGGCCGTCAGCTCAGCGGCAGCGACAATGTCATTCAGTAGTTTAGTAACAGGCCATTACCTTGTTAATACCAGCCTAATGGACGTTCTGCTATTTTAAAACCACAGCCATGTTTGTGTCATTAACAACCACTTAGTGCTCCATTCAAATCAACAGGCCATGGGGACGCACCAAAAACAATAGCACACTAACACAGACGATATGTTAATAGGCCCTGTCCAAAAAGCTTGTTTTTTTGTCTACTTAATTTTACTTTTGAAGGAAATGGTTCAGTTAAAGTGAAAATAAATGTTAACAACAGGAGGAAGAAAGCAGTTCAGTGTTGCTGTATGTGTATGAACCACAATCGACATTTCGGACTGAAGATGAGGAAGACAGTGTAAAACAAGAGAGAGTGTGAACCCAGTAAATCACTTAGAACGACTCAAAAAAGTTAAATCAACACTTAAATTGAGTTTTTTTTAAATAAACTACAGACATGACAAACTATTGCCTGCAGGTCTTTCTAATTCTATTTTACCATCTCAAAGAAAATCAGCTTTCTATCAGAATCTGCAGCTTCTCTCTGAAGTCTGAGAGGAAGCGCTGGGCAAGAAGTCCCGCGACGGAGCCCGTTTCGGTGCATCAATGCTTTACGCAGACTTTGAACTTGGTTGTGGGTACGTTAAGCTCTTTAATGATTTCCAAGGCTCTCGGTTAAATATCAGCTCTTGTAACGCAAATGTCTTCATTCGTTTTTTTTCAGTCTGATTCTTGCACACTTTCCTGACACACTTTTGGACGCGGCCCGTTTTTGGGCTGCTGGTAGCACGCGTTTAGGAGGTCAAACAAGTGTCATTGACCTCCACAATCTTAAAAATGGCATCATAATGCCTTCATATCTTATCTTGAACTAAAATGGTGATTGCGAGGTTTAGAATTAACAAGAGTACTTCAGTATACTTGAAAAATAACACACTGTCAGTGATAAAATACTAAATTCCTGTACCGTACTTATTCCCATCCATGTCCCTGGTATTTTCACTGAGCTTCAACCATTCAGCAAGATGGGGACAAGAGCTCGTTGTTGGACATGAAGAAATATCACAAAATAAGCAGCAATTTTTGACAACTGAATCCCTGAAGTACAAATAATGGATGAAATGTTTTTAAGGAATGTACTCGAGACAAAAGACAACTTCACATCATAAAAGACAGTTGTGTAACGCAGTGATAAAAAGTGAATCTAAGCCTGGCCATAAAAAAACGTAATAAGATACCATCATTGCTGCCAGAATTGCCATTATGTATTAATTATTACTCCTACCATTCCTTTATTCGTTCCTTTTATTTCTAACAGTAAATGGGGAGCAAATGCATTTAAATTGCTTCCATCATTAACATGAAAATCCAAACTACAGGCAAACACCTCATTACAGAGTAATCACAACCCCAACAGTGAACAATAGAAACTAATTTCCTTCCCAGACTGAATAGTACCTCATGATGGCAAATAATTCAGCATAATAATTCTTGCATTATCCAGAGATGAATTAACAGCATCTTCAAATATTACACATTTCACCCACAGGGTAAATTGACTATTTTTTGGTTTGCTTCTGTGATAAAAAGAAGGGTAAAATTCTAAGAGTGATCCATCGCTCTAATCTCTGTAAGTTAACTTGAAAGGATTTAAAAGCAGCGGAACACCTGCTGCTAATACAACTCCCTGATAAAGCTGACATCAAATGTCTCAGATAACATTGTCGCTTATCACCGTAAATTAAATGATTTTGGAATATATCTTTAAAAAAAAATTAAAAAATAAATAAATTCGGAATGTTTTATAACTGCTTAAAGGGAAAAAAATAGATGTGAGGAGGCTGCAGAGTGGGAGAAGACGGCCTCTGAATTTAAATGAAACCAGAAAACCTTCATTGGTTAATTATACAAATAGCTCTAAATCTACATAATGATGCCAACCTTTGCTGTGTGGAGTGAATTCACTACGGAATACAGATACCACGACGACCGTGATGCATCCTGCTGTGTGTCTACGATGGAAATAAAACTTCTACGTTTAAAATTAAATGAGCATTAAAATGGTAATTGAGCTCATGATTCCTGTTTGTGTCCACTGCCTGCAGCTTCTGATTGGCCCACCTGATGCAACAACTGCATGCTGGTTGGTTTAGGATTAACGGGGTTGCCATGACAACATGCCAGCCTAAGAGCTGTGTTGGAATGGATCCGTGTGTGTGTGTGTGTGTGTGTGTGTGCATCTGTTTGTGTGTATACTTTGTTTGAAGTGGCAGGCCTTTTCAGCAGCTTTGATCAGGGAAATGTTTGTAGTGGGGGCAAACCTGGAGAACAAACAGGACTTCAGAGAGATTAGCAATCTGTGAGGCACGCGTGCACACACACACGCATGCACGGGCACACACACACACGCACACACATACCCCACACTTGCACACAGATATACATATGCTGTCTGGAAGTCAGCTTCCCTAATACAATCAGCCACACAGACAGCTGCTCATCCGAAACTTACACTCTATACCATTATTATCAGACGAGGAGGAGGAGGAGGAGGAGTAAGAGGAGGAGGACAAGGACAGGGAGGAGACGGAGGACGAGGACACAGAACAAGGATACAGAATAAGAAATAGCCATAACTGCTGGCTGACATTTCCTTCACACCCTCCAGGCTGATGTTTTTGAAGAAACAGACCACGAACAAGTGATCAAGAGCAAAGTGTGTGTGTGTGTGCGTGTGTGTGTGTGTGTGCGTACGCGCATACGCAAGAGTGTGCCACCCCTGCCGGGCTACTGTAAATCCATCAGTGTTGAGGAGAGGCCAGAGTGCTTTAGCAGCAACCAAGGTGTGACACTCGGCCCCTCCGCTCCTCAATCATGCTATACTGAGCAGTATCATATGTGTCTGTACATCAGTGTGTGTGTGTGTGTGTGTGTGTGTGTGAGAATACGAGTCAGAAGTGTGAGCCAGGAGCTGTGATTCAGACAAATACTCGGGCGGCTCCCAACCCCGACCCGGTCGGACAGCGTTGTAGCTATTCTCAGAGCTGGAAGCACATTACTCAGTCCCCAAGGTAGGAAGATAAGTCATCCACTAAGGTCGCAGAAGGTGTTATGCCTCTCGCTGCAAGTGGAGTTTGAAGAATGGAGCAACGAGGCCAAAACAAATGGCAATGTGCTCCTCATCTCAGTTTGAGCAGTCGGAGAGAGTGGTAAGTCATGTTCCCAACTCCCAAACTAACACGAGGCATCAGAATGATAAGTCGCGTCAACATTGCGAGGAGATCCATTAAATAATCTCCCTCTGATCGGTGTGTCCTTACCTTCACATGACAGCCGAGTTGTGTTACAATCCACTTACACTTACAAGCTCAGATACTCACTGGATCCGATCGACTAAAAGTCTGCATGTAAGAATGTGTGAAAACTCACAGCATGTATAAATAAATCTAAACTAACCTATTCTGAGTACAAACAACTGTACATATCATATTCAGCCTTTTTTATGAACGATACATACAAGAAGCAGCACTGTTACATGACGTTACAGGATGTTACACAACGTCGTAACATTAATTACTAGACTATACGACCACTAACGGTTGGAATACATTGTTGTTATTAATGAAATGGCAGCGAACAGACATAATCATTATGGCTTTAACAAATGCATTTATTTTTTTGTTATGTCGATCTCTAGTATCTAATTAATGAATAAAAATCCTCCATCCTTTGTCTGCAGATTTGTAGCATGTGTTCATGTTGTGACGCTGTAAATCAGAACTATCACATAATGTAAACTCTGTATGGAAGCCAGAGGACATTAGCTATAGCCACTCTTTATTTGATATCTTAGTCAATCCCACTGAGATATCACGGCCCACTGTGTTTACTTTAGCCAAAATAGAAGGTATAATGTGCTGAAAATGTCCCACCTAATTATCTTGAAATGGCAGAATCCTGGGGGGCAGAGGTTAAATAATATAAGGAGATTCAGGAGCATTTTGGACAGGAATATTCATTACAACAAATGTCAGGTGTTCTTTTGTTGTCATTTTTCTTCGATGAAGATGTAAATGGTGAGAAAATTCAACCAGTTCACTTTGCACATATGACAAAGTTACTCTGCTCCCTCAGCACAATACACAAGTGCCACATCCAAAATAGTTTTTTCACCAATCGGAGTGTTCTTTGCCTGTTACCGAAGAATGCTGGGGGAGGTCGAGACGCAGGGAGGCGAGATAGCTTGATAACACCCTGAGAAGTAGGCCCAGGAGGAGCAGATTAGAAAAACGGTGATGCAATATTAATTGGTGGTGGTGCGTGCCAGAGCGCGCGGGGTTGTCCCGGGTTTGGCTCCCGCAGGAAAGGCTGTCAGGAGCTGGGAGAGAAAAGAGGGATGAGTCCGTGACCTTGTCTGTCAGCTCGTGGAGGGAGAGGAGAGCTGGGAAAGGAGACCCCCAGTTCCATTGACACTCAGATCAACACTCTGCCAGTCTACGGCAAACCTGGAGGGACACATCCCCACAACCAGACAGACAGGATGACAGAGAGAGACACAATGAACGTTCCATAGTGGAACCATAATAGAATAGAAATAATGAATGAGCTTAGCTTGATTTATATAGGCTCTATATCTAATATTGCATTATTAGGAAGTTTTAGTGATGTATTACCAAGCATCAACATTTGAGGATGATGCAAGGATGGTGCATAGATGCAATAAAAACATACAGCGTTTCTACTGCACATTTGTCTCAATTTTGTCAGAAAGCAAGAAGGCAAGTGAAGTGACTTAAATTAATTTTCTAGCGTGATTTAAAGGAAAACACTGAATAGGCTGGCCTGACCAATCCATTTTTGACTATCTGAACATATATGCCACTATTTCTTGATTCTCTTTGAGGCCAAACTTTTGATTCCCAATATGGTTGAACAACATATCAAAGCTGGTTCCAACTGCATGAACCGACTCATGAGTGTGTTGTATATACAAGAAGAAATAAATGCAGTGTAGAGTAGACTAAGATGCCAAAAAAGTGACAAAAGCAAACAGCTAGAATGATTCTTTGTATCAAAAATTCAAAAAAATATTTCTTTGAAAGATTATGTGTTCATTGAACAGCAACCCACATATAAGTGTAGGTGCTGCAAAGCTTGAGCCCACAGATATGCACTGATACACACACAGCAAAACAGGAGACTTGCAACATTACTAAAAAAGAAAAATATAAGACGCAACAATTCCTATTGATTTGTGATTGCTGTGCTTTCTACGGTTTGAAAACTGCTTTTCAGAGTGGTAGACAGTGAAGGGAAGCGAGTAAACAAGGCATCACGAGCATATGGGCGAGAGTCACCACGAGTCATCTGGGGACACAAAAAGCACCGGACACCTGTCAGCTCCAATTAACCCTCTCCCATCTGTCTGTCTCTTTTTTCCTCTCACTCTTCATTCTGCTACCAGGTTCCCAGCGAGGTCGTGCAGTGCAGTAAATCCCTACATACAGGGTGCAACTTGGAAAAAAAACAAAACCAAAAACACACCACACCAGCAGAGAGGCACGTTTTTTTTGTCCAGTCCAGTCCAGTTTCTTTTCATTTCCTACTGGGTTATACCATTCGTTTTCAGAACGGATCTACCGTATTAAATTATCAATGCTAGGGACTTCAATAATTCAGGCTGCCCAGAATTGTGCTACGCTGACAGTGTCATGGTGTTCCCTAACATCCCTCCGGAGAGTGTGTTCGAAATTTCCCTGCTGCAGTCAGTGCAAACTCACCACTGCTGCCAAAAGGTTAACAGCCTCCAATGAATGTAGAATAAGAAAAGTTATGATAGTATTTGCGGCGACGTATTGTCTTCTGGGTGCACCTTGTATGCACAGCAGTAGTCAGCAACACGGACAAAAAAAAACAAACCCATCAGATTGTCTTCTTAAATCTAATAATCCAATTTTTTGTCTTTTTAACCCTAATTAAATTAACCAGCAGGTAAGCGCAGCATCATCGTGTTGCAGGCTGGTGCAGACTGGTGAATGCTGCAGACAGAGTGAAACGTCACACTCTACAGCTATTTCCTTGAGTCTGACAAATGAGGCCCCGGCTGGGCTCCGGGGTTGGCAGTTACCTATGAAAGAATGAATCAATCCAATTGGCTCTGCTGCCCTGCCTGTCACGTTTTCTTTTCCACTTGTGGTATGCGCACACAAAACATACATATTGTGAAAAGAGAAAAAAAACACATAAAAAATAATTATATGTCACAGCCAAGCCAGTCTATCCTCCATTTCTCACCAGTCTTTTCTCATCCATCCCTAACACCTTGTGTCGGATCACTTCCTCTGCTTCTCCCTCTGCCCGTCCTCCCCTATCCTTCCCCTTTTCACCCCCATTCTGAGATCAACACCTAGCTGTGTGCAGGTGCAAGGCTGCTGGCAAACTGTCAGCTCGAGTCTCCTTTACTTACTTACACACATGCAAACACACACACGCACGCACGCACGCGTCCACTCACAGCTTGGCTCCAACACGAGGCGCTTCCCACTCTGCGAATCAGTCTCCACACAGCGAGCAAAATCACACTCTGACTGTCAACACATAAAGGAAGACTAACAGCGAGTGTGCTAAAGGTTGGAAAATGTTGGCTGGGGAAATGAAAGGAAAAATAACACAAGAAAGAAATAGAGGAAATGGACGTAGGCACTCTTTGGGCAAAACACACAAATCATTGCTTGATATATTTTTATATAAAGTACATTTTAAAATCTTAAAATCTTAAAGGCAATCATATACAGCCACACAGTTAAACCCAACAGTGGGCTGTAAATAGGGTTAAGTATATAAGTAATGACCTTTGACCTATTCTAGTTCTCGATTCCAATGGTTTTAAGATTATAAAGATCATTTTTTAAATGAGCTGCTAACCAGTGGTCATTCTGAATGAACTATTTTGAACTACTTTCTGAGTTTTACTATGAATTTGTCTTTAGAGGAAGCTTGAATGCTGGGAGATTTGAAAAGCTGGCCCTGGCTCCAATCAATAGTCAATCCTAACTATCCAACCCTAACTGATGATGATGTTCTCCTCCAATGGTAAAACTGTACTAAAGAACCTATAAGAATAATATAAAAAAAAAAAAATAGAAAAATATAACATTTTGTAACAAGACTGTGAATCACTAAGAAATAAAGTGACAAGTTGAAAATTATATGGGAAATTTAAGTGAATGTTTCATTGCTATTTAAAATATAGCAACAAATGCATTCCACCTAATGCAGTAGAAATCCGTGATATAGATGATATGAACTGAACCAGTTCCAGAATCATACTCTTTTATAGACTGATTGAGTTTAATTTTTTTTACTGCAAATATCAATAATGCACAACAAAATAAAATCCTGGAGAAAAAAAAATAAATTCATGAAGATAAAAACAACACTGAGAAGAAAATGAAAGATAACAAAAAGAGTAAAAGTAAAAAGCAATTAAAAGCAAGAGCAGCAGTGGATTTTCAGCTGCCTCTTAAAACTGCAGACAGCCCCACTGAGCTTCCTGCTGGTACCTTCAACAGGAGTGGGATGTTCTGAACAGGCAAGGTCCTGACCCATTGAAAGCTTCGCAAGCAATTAAAATAATTTTAAAATCTATTCTGAAAGTTACCAAATGCCATTGCAAAGATACTGCTATAAGAATAATATTGTTTTCTTGTGAAATAAAAGTGCATTGCAGTAATTTAAGTGTGAGACTAAAGAGGGATGACTCAGTTTTATTTGATAAGTTTGTTTGAATGATAAGAACTTTAGGTTTCTTATATTGAAATCAAAGAACTCACCTTTCACTGTACAAACCTGGAGAAACACTTTAGCACTAGCTGGTTGTCATCAACATAACAATGCAAATGAAACTCGTGGTCACAGATTATTTCTCCAAGTTGTCATGAGAACAGAACAACAGCGGACCAAGGATTGGGCCCTGAGGAACACCATAGAGAGAGAGAGCTAATTTATTTTTTTTACAGTCTGCCTAGAATAATTTCATTGATGATAATATGGAATGCAGCAAAAAAAGAGAAGAACAAGGACAGAAAACGTCCTTTTTTATCTGCGCTCATAAGATTGTTTAAGACTTTAGCACCTTTAAGTGCTGTCTCAGTGCTACGTCCACTTCTAAAGACTGAAATCATTCATGAATATCATTGTCATGCAAATATGCCTGGAGCTATTTCAAAATCGTACCTAGAAATGGAAGGTTGCATATAGGCCTGTAATTACTCAGAACGGAGGATTTTTTTTGAGTAAGGGCCTAATTCAAGACGTTTATAGAGAATCTGAAAAGAGATTTTAAAGAACGTTTATAATATCTAATACATCAAGTATAAGACTGTCTTCGACCTATTTAAAAGACGAGGCAGAGATGGCGTCAAGGGAGCAAGCAGTCAAACAACTATGGTAATGGTATGGAGTATAATTATGGATGGAAATGTACATACACTATGTGGGGGAGGAGAAAGTGAGGGACCTTCTTTGTGTTTTCTCTTTGGATTTATATTTACAGAAAAAAAAACATTAGCTACTCTGCATAAAACTCAAGATCTTTTTGAATTAAGTGATATTTTTTCTAAACGGATTGAGGATAACTTCCATACAAACCTCTCCTAGAATATTTATGTCACACTCGCTTCTGCGGCTTCAGGCACTGTATGATTCCTCATGGTGTCACACAGAACAAGGGAGCACACACACACACACACACACACACACACACACACGGGATAGATGACCTTTTAATGTGATTGTGAGAATAAACTAAATAAATGAGACTTGGATTAATATCACCTTTACTGATTGGAAATTAAAATACTAAAGATATGCTGATATAGTGTTAATGTACTGACTGGAAGGGTATGTATAATAAATGAACCCCTGTGCACCAACACGTTCACACTCACACACACATACAAAGACTGTGTGGTGACCTCCAGAGCTGTGAACATGGAGACGGTGTCAGTCTGCATGGCCCAAGGTCATCTGACAGCTCTAAACAAGACTCTCATTAACACCAGGCCATTAAAAGCGCCTGCTGGCAGGGTGTTTCTCCCTCTTTCTCTTTGTGTGTTTGCATGCGTGTGTTTGTGTGTGTGTGTCTTAGCCATGACTAGGGGTTCAGGTTGACATTGAGGCGGCGAGACAAGTGTAAGTTTTGTTTAGTCATGAATCCCATTCGATTTTTGTATAGACTGTGGAAGCATATTTCCTGTAAAAGACAAATAAACTATCTATTTGGACACCACAGCTGGGAGAAGCACTTAAAAAACAAAGTGATGAATATCAGGTTGAGGAAGGAGCTTGTTCACTTCTTTGCTTGTTTTGTCTCAGTGCTGAATATTTAAAGGGGTTTAGTTTATTATAAAACAGTGATGCACCGTTTCTATGCTTGTATCCAGTGAACAGTAAATGCTTTGCTATATCTCACCACAGGTGAACAATGCATTTAAGTGTCACTGCAAGAATTCGGAACCCTGTGTACTGTTTTGTAGTTACTGTGCAGCTAAGCAGGAAACATTGACTATAAATATTATATTGAAGGGTTTGTAAAAGGCACTTTTTTGCTTCAGGTAAAAAACATATGTTTTCCCAATGGGGTTCATTTGCATAGAGAGGGGAGGCTTTCCCACCTATTATTTTCCTAATTTAAATATCCACAAACAGCGTGGACACAGAGACACAATGATGACAGTACAGTAACCACAATTAGCAAGTTCAACCTTTAGGAGGGCTTTGTAGATTGAAGAGCAATTTTTTTAAGCATTATTTGAACAGGTGCATCCAAGTTACTAAAGCATTGTGTTTCTCATTTAGGCTCAATCAAAATAGTTATTGAAACTGATTTCTTAGTAAAAAATATAATCTCCTGGATTTAATAGAGACTGCAGAGTGACAGTTAATCCATGTTTTATGTTGTTTATTCTCAGTCTTTGGTGCAAAAAAAAAATTAAAGGGAAGGCCGATGCATTTGATTGTGTGGTGGAGTGAGTGCGTGCCAACGCTTCTGGGGTTTGCTAGAAATCAAATCTAATTAATTATAGTCCAACAGCAGGAATAAGTTATCCTGGTCGCTCTATGTGCTGCCGCCCTCCGACTGTCAGACGACGGGAGGAAAGACCCAGATAAACTCCTGCAGCCTGGAAACAGCAGCTTTTTTTTTTTTTTTTGAAGTTTCCTCTCTCTTCTCAGGCTGATTCGCCATGGCTGTTTAGCGGGATTCGCATTACCATTGAAATAAAGAGGCTTGCTAAATGACCAGTGGTACAACATAAAAAGAGGAATTTAATTGTTTTTCTTTCTCACGGCACTTTATTCTTTTCTCTTTCTAGCTGAAGCTCCTCATTATTTGCAATTTGTTTAGTCTGCAGGGATGGTTGATAAAAAAAAATGTGCAGAAGAATCCGAATGCAGAACAAATGTTTAATGTTTAATTACAAGGTAAATCTAATGTCTTTAATGGATTAGAAGGACTCGCAAACCTAAGATGACATGAAACAACTCAGGCATGTTCATTTCTTGAGGGAAATTGATTTTTGATAAACTAAACCAACAGCAAACAAGAAAATGGCACGAAAAAACAACTTTAGTCTTAAAAATGACCGGATAAAAAGAGATAATGTAAACTATTGAGCTTCTCTGAATAAGAACAACAAACTAAAAGAATTATGTGTCGTATCAACATTATCAACTTAAATTAAATTTGTATGTGGCTGCTCCACAATTAATTATTCATTATTTATATACAATTATTTTGAAGTTGATTGTGTCATGGGTGGAGAAGTAGATCACCAGGTTGTCTTGAGGCAGTAGCAGTGAGTGAGTAACTTATGAATGAATGAATCATCCTGACACTATTTATGTTATCAGCATGAATTAAGCAACATTTACCAGTTTTGTCTTAATATATAAATGATGACATGCGAGCTATGATCAGGCAGGTTGGTTCCCTGTCGTCTATCTATGGTCTATGGTTCGGACTGTCTTTTGAAAATGAGTCTGTACATTGGTTATTTTTGTGTATCGATATGTAGACTTTAATACAATCAGAAGTGTAGATTGTGTGAAAACACCCTGTTAAAATCATCGAGGAGGTGAGCAGATTGTACCGGACACAGATTGATTGCCCTTGAAATCTAACAAAATTGCTTAGCTTGTAACAAGCTTTATTTACTACATTAAATAATCATTAAAATGCTATTAGAGCAATTAGTTGATTTCCATTTTAAACAACACATCTCTGGTGAGAGCGAAGCACAGAGGGAGAGAGAGAGGAAAAGGGAGAAAAGTGTGGAGGACGGAGCGGAGAAAGGACAGAAGTTAAAGTAAAGAGCAAGAAGCAAAAACGGGAGGAGAGGAGAAGGGAGGATAAGCGAGGTGAGGCAGGAAGTGAGGGAGGTGACGAGAGCGGCGGGAGATGAATATTAAGCAGCCGTAGTGATTAAGGTGCTGGTGCAGAGTGGCACTGTGACAGTGACATTGGCCACCATTGGTCGCCCCGGCCATGGTGATTCACTGGAACTTGCTTCATTTGGGCCATAATTAGCTTAAATGTTCAGAGAATGAAAAATTCATCATCGCTTTGAATCTTGTTAATTGGGGGAGCCATCCGCATTAATAGAGGCCATTTGGAAGCTCAGCGTTTAAGTATGTGTGTGTGTGTGTGTGTGTGTGTGTGTATATAGGTGTGTGTGGCATCGCCTCCACCCCCTGAAAAAAGAACGCTGGCACCTGAGAGAAATTTAACAGCCAGCATCGAGACGTACCAGCGTATCTTATCCAGTTAACACAGAATGTGGGGACACGCGGCTGGATGTGGTACCGCGGGGCAGAGAAGTCTCCGTGGGCCTGATAGGTAATTCACCGATGTGTGTGAAAACTAAAGGCAGAATTAATCAGCATCAATTTATTGTCTGTTCACCCTGCAGCGACTTCTCGGATAAACACAGTGGCAGAGATGGAGATTATGTATTATTCAACATTAGCACTGGCAACGCAGACGTAATGTAATGGACACTCGTACATTTTGCACACAGATAATTATGTGGAGCAGAACTGCTGATAAAGGAAAAACTAAAACAAAATAATTGGAAATGAGACAGTTACCTGCCTCCACATACAACCCCACTAACAGCACTAATTAGATTCAAATAAAAAGAATAGAAACTTGACTTTTGTTACTTATTTTTGGAGTGTGTTTTTACAGGGAGAACAAATAGATTCATCAACAATCCTGTGAGTGTTCTAGGATATTACTATTTCTTTTGTACGTGGCTCCCAACAAACACAACGTGAGGAGCAGGGCGTGTTTCTTTGCGTCTGTCGTGGCAGACAACAAATGGAGTAAACTGAAAAACGTCTAATCACGGGCTGAGCTTTGGGTGTGGACTTTTAGTTGGTATCTACTGTGCCCTTTAGTTTAGTTTAGCGGCTTTTCTTATGTGGAGTGTTTTTTCATAATAATAAAACATGCCACTTGTGTCCTTCCTCCTCCCCTGTATGTGTGTGTGTGTGGTTGTGTGTGTGTGTGTGTGTGCATTTTGCAGCACCTGCAAACATCAACCCTTGTTAGTCCGTGGTAACGTATGCACCCAGCACAGCCTCTCTGAGCTTCCCCTTACAGGAGCTGTTATATTTTCACATTCAAAACAGTAACAAAGTCATAAAGGGAATGCATTACTGCCACCTATTATGCGGCGCTGCCGCGCACCGTGTCTGCATGAAAAGCAAAAAAGGTGGACAAGATGAATCAGACAATTTTACAAGAAGCTCCATAAAAGCGGTGAAATGACCATATTCATTAGGTTGTGTGTGTGACATAAATACAATATGTCCCTCCATACCGCAGTGTGAGGAGGACAGTGTTTATGCGACAGACAGCGAGGCTGCAGAGCCCAGCCCAGTCTGGGCCGGCTCAGCCCAGCCCAGCTCGACCCAGCCGGCCCTAATCCATCATCACAACCACTGAATCATCGCGCTGCCAATAAAGCCAGGCGGCAATACATTACAGGCATGTGGCAGGCTTTAGCGATAATGACATTGAGAAGTCCCCTTGGGCTGTAGGAAAAGCCTGGCCGCATGACACACTTGCTTACAGAGGCAATAATATATGGAAATGCATCAGCGTGCCAGACAGGAGAGAGGAATGGGGAGATGAGAGAGCGAGCGGAGGAAAGCGGGGGAGGCAGGAAACGGCCTTCACAATGACCACTTCCTATCAGTTTCTAATGTAGACTCAACCAAATCCAGCACTGCGATGATTGGGGCTTATTTTAAATTCAGGCCTCTCCAAACACGCCATCTTACAAACAATCTGATGTGTCAACACCCCATGTCCGTCTTATCTCGCTCTCATGCTGCCGGGGTTGATAAAGCAATGCGGTTCGGACTTGGGACACGCTAGATACAGCGCTGCCAATCATCGGCGCGCCGTGTGGCGAAACAGCGGGCCACCGGCGAGGCGGCCCAACGAACAAATACAAGGCGATGAACTGTTGGTCTCTGCCACCCTGTTATCTTGTGGCCAACACTGAGAACAGTCCGCCTGTTAAACCCTCACCTCCACTGCAGCTGCATTCTCTCTCACACACACACACGCACACACACACACACAACAAATAAGAAACAGAAAACTATGTTCAAAGAGATGAGGGATGTAAAGGTGAGGAGGGACCGATATTTGTGGCAGCAAAAGTTGATTACAGAGCCCGTGAGGATGGAGAGTCGGTGTCAGATATGGCGTGAAACGGCAGCAGGACCTTCGCTGCTACACTTATTTGTGTGGAGAAAAAAACAACTGGAGCTCATCTCCTTCTGTCTGGAACTCTTGTCTGTCTTCATGGTGTCAGACTCCAGGGTGACATGTTTTAAAAGTAAATCCCCACCATTGTGCATCAAACTCTGATTTTAATTTTGCATTTAAATTAAAAGTTTATTGGGTCTCTATGTGCTGAGAAATTTGCATTAGCCTAGGGGTCACGGAGGTTTTATGAAACCCATTAGGCGCACATGGCCATCAATCTGAAAATAAAAACTCGTTTGACACCAGTTAAGTGGTATTCCAGTGGGGAAATACACCTTAAAGGCTTACTATAGATTAGCCCACCTAGTTAGTGACCAGATTTAACCCTGATTTTGTGGTTTTCAAACAGACAGATTGAGGTGAAAACACCTTGTATGAAAATGCAGTTACTTCTTACTCAGAGCTGCAAACTCAGAAAAAAAATTGTCTTAACAATGAACAATAGGGTACGGCCACACTGATTGAAAATGTCAATGTCCACCGCTTGTTCTGGACTTCCTTTGATGCAAAATGCAATTAAAGAAGTGGTTGGGCATTTTGGGAAATACCTTCTATTTGCTTTCCTGCAGATATTATCACGAGAAAATATCTGGATATGCATAAAATCAGAGGCAGCAGCCAGTTAGCTTCACTTAACACACACATTGAAACGAATAGGACAGCAAACACAAAGTGCAGATAAAGTGTTGAATGATTCTTTCATTTGCCAATTTAAAAAAAAAAGGTACAAGGTGTGAGTGAGTTTTAGAGGTGCTGGTTGGCAGTAGAGTAAAGGAAGGAGGGATCACCAGTGTTTGTACAGGTTATATGTGGCTATAACCTTAGTTTCCAGTTTCTCAATCTTCAATGCAAATGTATCTTGAATTTTGTTTCTTTGACACGTGCAGCAGGAAAAGACAAACAAGACGACACGGAATTTGTGCTGATAGAATAAAAGTCTGGATTTATTTCTGTTTATCTATACATTAAACAGGTGTTCCTGAATGCAGCAAGAGAAAACACAGAACAGGATGCGAAGCGTCAAAAGAGTTGCTCGCATAGCAGAGGTGTGGCCGGTTTAGCAAAGACATGTACACTCTCTATCGCATATACCTATAACAGTTTTCTGTAGATGTAGGGTTGCCTCTGGGAGGCTGAAGTAGGGACAGAGGGAGTGTTTACTGCAATAAATTCTTTTCACATTATCATACCAACTGGCAATACTCCATACAGTACCCAAAGACAGGGTTGCATTGATCATTGCAATGCAGTTACAGACAGGTAAACCCAAGCAGCCCTGTGTAGCTCAGTTTAATTCAACTCACGGAATTGAGTATGAAAATGTAGGAATAGTTCTGTACGGATTTGTCATGTCGCCATTGTCCCCTTTGACTCAATCTCAGGGCTGTGCATACACATTCAAAGGTTTCAACGCCCTCCAGTTATCTCTTCCCGTGGTTCGCCCCGCACCCAACAGTGATGTGGTACCAGGTGATTACAATTCAGCACCTGCATAGGAATTCAATTACACACACAACTCTCTGGGTCAAACCCTTGGACCAGAGCAAAGCTTACAATTGAACCATTATGAAACAGTCCAATGAATGGCTTAAGTGCTTCCATGAAACTGACTTCTATGTATTTCGAACGCACACTGATCACAGTAGAGAGGATTTCCCCAGCACATTTCATGTTCACTGACCTGGTGGTCAGAATAAGAAAAGAACAAAACAAAACACAGATGCACATACATCAAAATACAGAAAATTTTCCATTGGCATCAATGCAAAAGAATAATGCACTTTTAGTGGAAATAAGCCAAGTCCAGACACAGTATGGTGTCAAAGCTATGACAATCAGGTAATAGCTGCTAAACCAATACTGAAAATTACTTTTTTTAAACAGAATTGGTGTGACCCACAGGTAACCCGAAATAATCTATATGAATGTACTATGAAAACTTTTCTTTAATATTTATGGCACATATTTTTTTCAGCCAGAAGGGGCTGCAGCTGAAACCAATACTATATATCTAATTAGTTTTCAAGGGGTATAATTCTTTCCCCACCATCATCTTAAGCTACCAATGGAATCTGTTTTCTGTAAAACAAGCTGGACCTAACAGAACATGGTTTTTGCTGAGGATCTCCTCCACTGATATATACACCGCACCATCAGACTGAGATTTCTCTTGTTATGACAATCTGGCATGCAACCAGTGAACAGTGGTATTCCTTTTTCTAATAATTCAACGGTCATCTGAGTGTTATCTAATGTACAACCTATAGTGTAACCTGATCTAACCAGTAAAAATGCATATTTCTGAAACACACCCAACAATGTGATATTGGTAGAGAACAGGTGCTAGAAGCAGATGCATCCATTTAAAATCAGCAGGTTCTGAGGTACTTCTGAATCTCACAGCTGAGGATATAATCACTATCTACAATATTTGGATGGATAGCATATAGTTGATACAGTAATAGCAGGATTAACATTTTGCGAAATATTTTGGCTTTAAATTTCATTTTCATGATAAGCTGAGGGGATAGTGGCGGTTGACACACCTGAATAAAACATAGCTGTATGAGGATAAAAACATAGAAAAACAGCACCGTTTGAGGTCCGATAGACAGATCAGTTTAGAACTGTTTGCTGGTAGCACCGTCAACCATTAAAAATCTCAGAATGCAATACAGAGACAGAACACAACCACTGATCAACTGCACAACATAGCAAAGAGCGAAGATATATATTTAGAGACAACCCCTCACGCAGACACCCCGTTACAGCAGCATCTTCAAGCAGGTAATAAAACAGATTTTTTTTTTTTTCTAAGAATGATATTGTGAACTGAGGTGTTTTACAAGTTTTATATTCTGTACATGTTGAGAGTAACCAGATATACCTTTTCTATAGATTTTTTTTTAATATACACACATAGTTTACAGTCACTGACAAACAAACACCAGAGTAACAATGAGGTAGGACGGTGAAGTTAGATGAAGTAGAACCGGTTTGTGGATTGTATACAAAGTTACTGATACCTTAAGAAAAATATAGACCTAGCACTGTGTTCCTCACATTTTTCGCATTTTGAAGAAAGTTTAACATTGTATCTGAGGCTCAGACAGTGATGTGTTCCGTGTACACTTGGTTAGTGAAAACTGCAAGACAAAGCCGTTTCATCTTGTTCCACACAGTGAAACTAGAACTGATCTCTTTTCCCGATCAGACTGTCAAAAGAGCAAAAGGAAAAACAAAAAAAACAAACGTTGCTCGCTCGCTTTGAAGATTTGGCAGGTGTTCAGGACACAAGCCAAAACACCAGGCGAGGATGACGGAACGTGTTGTTATATTGATGCGTGTGCAATTTTTTTTTTGTTAAAATCCAGTCCATGTAAAGGTCAGAACAGTAAGGAACTAGAGGTGGCACGGGAAGAGGATCAGAGAGGCGGCGAGGTTAAACCTCCTCTCCCTACCGCTACGTGAGTGTGACAGTGAGAGGACAGGAAGGTCCGGTGGTGTCTACAGAGCCGGGCTCGCCTACGGTATCCAGTTATGGCTCCGCCAGGTTATCTGTTGGTGTAGGTTACTAATATGCTGCTAAAACCCAAACTGCTCTTCTGCAAGTGACCTGGTACATTTGATAGAGATTGGCCTTGCCATCACAGATTAAAGCCAAATCTGGGTTAAAAACATACAAGCACTTCCATACAGACTTCATCTGCTAAAGATGGTTTTAGTTAAAGGATTAGGCTTAGACCCGCTCCAGAAAACCAACCTTGTGAAAACAAGTTAACATTTCCGATGATGTAATAGCTCTATTAATGCTTCACCTTAAAGCAATATTTTAAACCCCCCTTTTGGCATCGAACAACAAAGAAATAAACACAAACACAATACACGACAATGTGTCAGAGTTTCAGCAAATTTGCCTCGCACAACAGAAATCTTTTCTCTCTTTTAAAACGGCATGTATCCGAATACATGCGAGCACACGTAAACCTCATGTTGCTTTGTACAGGGGGGAAATAACAAAAAATGGAGAAAGGGAATATATATATTTTTTTAGAATTCCAAAACATATCAATAACATGTCATCATTTTGGTGGATTAAGATTCATGAAATTCTACTACCTTGGCATGGGCCATTTTTTTGTGCAAACCCTGCTGATTCCTCACTCAGCATTCCCCTAGTTTAGCTCGATCTCAGCATTCAATACTTTGGCTTACAATTACCACTCATCTGTAAAAACACACAATTTTCTCTATATAAGTCATATCTACACATAACCAGCATCTTGACACATTAAGTTAAAGCACATATTCCAGTCAGAGTGCACATTTCAAAAGGTAAAAGTCTTAAGATTGGTGAATGGTGATTAGGGATGGAAAGCTAAGAAGAGTTGTTGGCTTTTGCCTGTCAATCTGCCAAGCAAAAGCGAGCCGTTTATTGTTCAGGATGACTTGGTGGAGTTAGAGAATCCAGCTTCAACATAGTTTGACATGTGGAAAACTGGCTTTCCCCAAAAGTCCCAGATTAAATCTTTTAAGATTTAAATATTTTTAAAGTACTAAATTTAACAAGCTTCTTGCAGAGAGTTGGCATTTCTGGGGCATATCTGACAGACAAAATAAAAATACTGTATATCCCAAAACTCTTCTTGCCATACAAAACAATAAACCAAAACGCTCTAAGGTGCTTCATGATAATACAATGATTGTTAGGCCTTAATCTAGTATATAGACTTTTAAAAAAGAATGAATACCACAAGTTCATTTCATTAAGGTTGAGGAAATTGCCCAGAAGTTTAAAGTGCATTCAATGTATATGATTCGTATTCATCGAACTACTGCTTTTCCATTGCTCGGGTACAATGGTGCATTGATACAGATTCTCATCTTACTGTGGCAGATATTTAGAAATCCAAGGTAGATTCCAAATGAGGCTGATCAAATATCAGGATTTGTGAATGTAATATAATGCATGGGCTCTGGCAAAATCTGATTTTAAGGGAAGCCTCGTCTCTGTTGTTCCACAGAGATGACTTTGGCTAAGAAACTGAGATTTTTCTTTTTTCATTTCCTTGTAGATTCCACTGACCTACATTTAGATACAGTATCAAGCTTAAAGCCAACAATTCATATGGAAGAAACAAACAAACATATAAATGTAAAAAGAAACATAAAATTGTCAGGTAACTTGGAATTACAACATTAATTAGATAAACAGAACATGACCAGAACCTTAAAACTGTAACATGTAACATGATTAGAAACTGAAATATCCATGTTTGGTGAAAAATTACAAAAACAAAAAAAGAAAGAAGTGTTTTATGTACACTAAAATATCTCCAAAACATAAGGTAGCTTAACAAAAGGCTGATCTGAACTTTTTAATTAACAAAAAACATGACGAACAAAAATGATATACAGAAATAAACCAACAGACGTACGGGAATCTAAAGTGTGAAGAGGAGAAAGGCTTGATGGGCAGCTCTGCAGCAGATTCACAGTTAGCCACTGCTAGGTCACAGTTGAGATTTCAATCTGCAGCATTTAGTTCCAGCCTGCAGACAGCCACACAAATCATTTTGGATCGAAACAATAAAACGCAACAAACAAAAATAAACTTAAAAAAGAAACAAAAAAAAGAAACAAGGAGGACATTTTTTTTTAAGTTCTGATGGCATAGCTCAGAGGAAATTGTCACTGGAGCGACCTTACTTTGTTCCCCAGTGGCATGGCTTAAAAAACGGAGGGGGTTATTATGGGGTTCAGGAGGCCCACGAAACATCAAACAGCACAAAAGTGTTCCAGACAGCTTTACCCACGGCTAACATTGCTTCCACACGGAGATGACCTGAACTGTGCAGAGCTGTGCCCTGTTCCTCCGGCCTACGGTTCCCCCGCGCAGCACAGCGTCTCTTAACTCCAGGGCGGGTGTCGTGTAGGACAGGGAGTAGCCTGGCTCAGCTCGACGTAATGGTGTGAATCACACAGAAAATAGTACCTAGCCACCTCGAACATTCTCACAGCAAAGTGCAGGTGAAGCTTCATCACTTCAGCTTACTATACATTTACAATCACAGCTTACTAGAAAACCCAGGGTCATACCGGTCCCCTGGTGATTGCCAAATCCATTTAAGGCCTTTCTGGGCATTATCATGCCTGTACCACTACAACCTGTTCAACAGTCAAAACGTCTGCAAGTGTCAGATTTGATTGAGAGTAGCACAGGGATATCTCATCAAATATCTTTCATTGTGCCCTCTAATTGACGGCAAATGTTCTTAACTAAAAAATAAACATAAAAAACAAAAAAACAAATACAGCATTCTATCAACTCTATATTAGAGTCACACTTCCCATTAAACCTCTGTAAGCCCTCTTTTTCAATAAAGTAATGTGTTGTGATTGACCTTCAGTTTAAGGGGGAAGAGCACAATCAAAATTAATCTCTTGAAGCAACAGAGTCTCTGTTGTAATATGCAATATGGCTCTTACTAATTAAGACTTATGCATTTGAGACTCTGAAGTCCCATTCTATGCAGTAAGTACCGACAGCAAACTCTCAGATCCCCAGCAGTTATTGGCTCGTCACCAAAACAACCAACCTTTCACACATCTACAATCTAATACAAGCAAGCAGCTTCTTTTTATTTTTTATAGCATCAGAAGACTTTATCTAGGGAAATCACCTCTTACTTTTTAAAAGTTTAAGGACTCAAAATGATGTTCTGACACAGAACAATAAATTAATCGTACAATCACTTCTAATCTCTCTTTTTGACACAAATGCACACATCTCAATAAACCACGTCTCTGTACCAATTCCACAGTAAAGCTTATAAAAACACTCATACCAGTTCACATCAAACTAGTTCACATGTGTTCAACCTCTGACGGGTGGGTAAAGCTGTCTGTGAGACAAAATTGCAAACTGGGCACTGAGGGAGGTGATGGTTGCTCAAGTCACACAGGGAGCTCGGAAGGGGCCTGTTTGTTTTAACATTTCACATAATAACCAATCCAATGTGTAAAAGGAATAGAACTGCTCCTGAAACTGTGAGAAAACATCCTCCAACCACCCAAATCAAGTCCCCTCCTCAATATCCTGCAGACCACGGGGGAGGGGGCAGAAGGCGCCAGCGTGACGACAGTTGACACTACATGCCATCGTACGTGAAGTTCTCCATCTTGACTGTCTGTCTGATGAGCAGCTTCGACTCTCGCCGTTCCTCATTCTTGATGGACTTGTTGATATCCATGATCTTTTCACAAATGTACTTGTTCACTTTGGACAATCTCTGCGTAATCTCTGCACTGTCGGCTGTCTCTTGAGACACTCTGTCGTAGAGACACTCTGGGGAAGGAGTGCGAGTAGTCAGATGACATCACATTTAAAAGTGCTGATCTTATTTTTCTGGGCTATAATGAAAAGAATTCTATCTGAAAGGTAATATGAATAAGAGCAGATCAGTTTTTATTCGCTGTACCTGAGGATTTCTGCCTTGTCTCAGCTTACAAGGGATCCATCAGAGGGAGGATCCATCACTTTCATTTTATAGGTTCAGAAAGGAATCTTACCTCGGACGATTTTCAGCTTGCTGGGTGAGAGTGGAGGTTTGGGCAGAGCATCCTTCTTCTTTTTGGTGGCCACTCCAGTGACACTACGGTTTTTGAGGGTTTCTGTGCCCCAGATCATTACAGCCAGGTTCTTTGTGAATTTTGAATCTCCCTGGGTCCGTTGCAGCTGGTGCCACTTCTCCTCCTCCACCCAGATGCCGCCACCGAGGTGTACCTGCAGAGGACAAGAGAACGCCGCATTTAGGGAAAACAAGAAATACAATAAAGTGAAGATCAGACACGTTTTAAACGTACAATAACACTTCATTCTGCAAGGGACAGTCTAGTCAGTACTAACTGGTGAGGATCAATCTGCACCATCTGGTAGAGAATATAATATTTTTCTTATTCACAGTAATGCTATTGCAATTACTCATTTTTTTTTTAGTTAATCCACATATCAGATACCAAATCATTCATTTTTTATACCTGGCTCACAGGGCGCTGTTGGAGCCAATCTCAGTGTTCTTTGGGGAGGAATACACACCAGACAGGTCACCAGTCTAACATGGTGGCACACTTAACAGCTACAGGCAATTTAGAGTCTCCAATTAACCTAAGCATGTTTTTGGACTTTTGGAGAAAGTCGGACAACATGGAGAAAACCCATGCAGACACAGAGAAAACATGTTAACTCCACAAAGGAAGGGAGTCCCAAGTCCTTGAACCTGTGACTTTCTTACTGTTACCCACTGTGCCACCCAATTGCCCCACACCGGATATGCGGATTAAAAATAAGTTTTATTAAATGACTAATGAAGAGAGAGAGAAAAAAATTAGACAGAGGGAATTGAAGGCAGGGGGGGGGGTTGTCTTTGTTTTCTTCCAATTTAACGGTGAAACATCAGACTTCAATACAGAGGTTAGAATGTTGTTGTTTTTGGTTCGGGTTAGGAGTAGGCTTGATAATTTCATTTGCTTCATTTAGGTTTAAACAAAATGTATGCAACTGTCTAAAAGGAAAGAGCAAAAGAAAAGTATAGTAAGCGTGGGAGAGAAGCAAATTAGGTTAAATAATAATAATCAATTAAATTTGCATAGTTCTTTTTAAAATTTCTCAGACATTTTACATAAAAGTGAATCAATTTTATTTGTATAGTGCCAGGTCACATTAAGCGACATGAATCTTATTACGATTTTCAAATAAATGAAAGTGTATATGTTTACAGATCATAACATTCCCTCAATAGAAAGCACTTGGGCTAGGGAAACGGGAATAGTTCAAATCATTAATACCACTCTATTACACACATGAATTTTATTCAATAACTGATGAGCACATCCCACTCGCCTGGGATTTTTATTGACATGGGCAGCCAGGTCCCAATCGCCAGTGCTCCATGTGGGTGTGGAAACCCTCTGAATCGAAATGGGACCAGGCAGATATTTTCTAGCTATGGTAGAGTATGTGTTTACCAGCTCGCACTTACAACAAATCGAGAATCCAAGAAGCAACCCTTCCAATAAATAGGATACGTAAATAAACTCAGGCCACTGGGTGCCTGTAGCCTGGATTACCTCCACTATGAACTTAGCCTGTAGCTCTCTACACACAGTGGTTGCGTAAGCCTGCACCAAACACTCCAAGCCGATTGCCGGCCAGACTGCCCTGGTCTGCTAGGTGAGCTAATGCAGCAGGGGGCACATGCGACTCTCGTTCCCTTCTCCACTCCCTTATCACTGTAAAGTCTTTAGGCCAGCATTCAAAAGGCTTTTCCCTGTGCAGCTAATGTGCTTTAGGCCCCCAGCCAGCAGACAAGCTTTTTACAGCCCTCAAGTCAGACAAGATTGTTTTCATCCTCCCTCACAGTTGCTCTCATTTATCTCTATCTCTCCATCTCTCCTCTTTTCTTTTAAACTGCCCCCCCCCTCCCTTTCACTCTCTCACTAGGGCTAACCTGTCAGTCACTTTAAATTCCTCTCGTGCAAATAATTAATAAGCGGTCCCTGATGTAGGAGAGTTCTAATTTGCAAGTGTTCTTCACGCTTGAAGTGGCTGAAGGCCCCAGAGCTTGTAGTACCAATTCCCCCCCTGTCATCAGAGACAGGACGCTGGTTGAGTTACAGCAGTGGAGGGAGTAAAGAACCCTAACAGCCTAATAAACATCGATGATGCTGGCTGGGCTTGCAGGAACAATAATAATCTTCTCAACCTTGTTTACC
This sequence comes from Eupleurogrammus muticus, assembly GCA_036785175.1. Classification (NCBI taxonomy): domain Eukaryota; kingdom Metazoa; phylum Chordata; class Actinopteri; order Scombriformes; family Trichiuridae; genus Eupleurogrammus; species Eupleurogrammus muticus. Next base: position 12,212,894 of record JAYKQN010000006.1, read on the forward strand.
TGCTAGGGCACGCGGCCAAGGGGGAAGGGACTGATCAACTATGACAGCATGTTCCCAGGTTCATGGGTGTTAAGAGGAAATACAGCGTTTTCTACAGAACCAGACTACCTCCTGCGGACACCTGCAGGCAAAAAGCCAGTGATACAGGAGAGGAAAAAGGAGGGGTTCAGGCCTCGCTAAGGTTGAGTTGTTATTGAAATAATTTGCAAGTAAATGTTTAAATGCACAAGCTGTAATGTATTGTTTGATTATATGACAAAAACAAACCTTTAACAGGCAGCAAAACGCCAGATTAATTTGCTGTCCATTGGTCCATGTAAAAGGCCTGTCAGTTGATTTCTGAGTGATGGCATCTTTTATTCCTGTGTTTTGAATATTATTGCTGCGGCTGGCTTTTTGTTTATGTTTGAGTGGCTAATTTTCCCTCCAAGAATAAATGCCAAAACAGACACGAAATATAAAAGGAGATGAAAACAGAGCGGGACATCACACGGACTAAATGTCAGGGTTACTGGCAGATAAACAAATTTTAAATGTGATCAAACTGAAACAAGGCAAAAGAAAACAGTTGAAAAGGGTGTCGACCGTGTCGCAGCTACAAACGAATCAAGGAAAGACAACAGAATAAAGACTGTGCCTGACCTTCCCATCGTTGCAGGTGTACACTGTTCTGGGAGAGGGCGAGTAGCTGGAACTGGTGTTGGCTTCTTCTCTGCACGTTTCCTGGGCCTCAACAATTGGTTCGACCACTTCAGCCTTGATTGTCTGAGTGCCATTGTCATGCATAGGCTCTGGAGACGATACAAACAGAAGTTTTAACATCACAGGACATAAGCAACAAATCCACGTACATCGGCACCTTTGAATTGAGGCCCAGTTAAACACTGTCTGTTAACTCCTGGGGAAAGTTGTCAGAACTCGGTGTTAAGTGTATCGATTACAAAATTACGAGAGGAAGATTGATGCAAGATTTTGCGATATTGCTAATTTGTCCCACCCCTACTAGTTAACACTTTATTTAGTGGACAACAGGCATTAACTAAGATAAGTATAGTAATATTAGCTAGTAAGGATCTTTTCTTTTTTTAACACCGTCAAGCAACTATTACTTACTATTTACAACATTCAGGTGATTTTTCGTGGTTGCTGTGCCACTGTGGTAGGCCCGTTTGACGTTACATATTTGGCACGCTGCCTTTGTTTTGTCAACACTCAATGTGAAGAACTCCCACATGGCTGGGGTCTTCGACAGGTCTTCTTGAACGGGAACGTGACGCATGACGTGCACGGCCATGAGTGAGAGGGATGCCAGGTGCCCGAGCTGAGATGGTATATTCCACATGTTACCGACGCGACAGCCCGCCCCCACCGGTGGTGCAAATAAAAAGTATATGTCAAGAATGTGCTGACGAAAGAATTTTTGCAGTTGGCCTTTGATAAGACCATATTTAGGGGAAACAAAAGAGAAAAGAAAGCAAATATCCGGAGACGAAAATGGAAAATGGAATGCCTACCTAATGAACTAATACCTTAGCAGTAAAATATTTATACACTTTGAACAACGTGTCAGTTGTAAACAGCGTGTTGCCCGTTAATCCCTATGGTAACTACTAGCATGCGGCCAGGAGTTTTCTGGTCTTCACTACTGGCCCGATGCCCAACCGCTCGTCTGCTTGCTTCTGGGCCTTGGCTTCCCTGTGACTCGACACAGGCCGTTATTTTAGCCCAGTAACTAAGCTGGCTTGGTGGCAGGCCATGCTAAGCCCCAATGTAGTTGATGAGTTTTAATATCGGTCAGCGCACTCCATCCCTTGCCCAACAACACCCCAGGGCGCTCTAATCTTTAGCCTGCCCATTAGATGGTCTAGCCAGTAGCTGGGTGCCACTGTCCAGATTCTACAGGGGAGCTGAGGTTATCACCAGCGTCTGCAAAACTACAGTTTGTACTCTGCTGTGCACTGCAATGAGCACACTTTTAAACACACCTACAACTATAGTGCATTTCATTCAACTTTACATTTACAATGTTATTACTGGACGTATGGAAATCACATTGTTGTATTAGAAGTGTCTGTTACTTGTTAAAACTTCCTGTGTTGAGGTTGCATTTTTCTTTAAAAATCATGAAGTTTCGGGAGGAGTTTTTTTTTCTTCTTAGAGAGCTTTAGTTGGATCTGTTGGCCTCTAAAGCCTATTGACACATTGTATGTGATACCCAGCTACGCACAGGATAAACTTGACTTAACTTCCTCACTTACTACATCTCACTGCACAACAGCAATATTGATACACTCAAGTGATACTGCTACATACCATTAAAATTAATATATAAATGCAATTGAAAACCACTAGTTTAATCATTCCCAAATACATTATTGCAACAGCTGATGACTGTCAAATATATTTAACACTGTGATAAATTAACACTTATCACCTATCTTGTGCTTCTATTAGGAACAACTTACAACAGCAGACAGGGGAGTCTTGCTCCACGTTTTTCTCAACCAGTTCTTTGAAAAAACAGTGATCAAAATCCTTGAATATATTCTGGTTTATGATGGTCACAATGGCCCCTATTCCAACCTGCCAACGTAAGAGGCAAGCATGAGCCACAATAAGATATGCAATTTCAGCTTTCAGTCAAGTTCAATGCATAACGTTATGTGTGAAAACTCCTGAATCTACATCCAAACTAAACAGGCAAGGTTGGTAAGATAATGAAAAGTGATTTTTTGAGGGCTAACGATATCTCAGATGAGTCTTCCATCTTATTTTCAGACCTAATTGCCAGAAACATTATGTTTGGCATTTCACATTGTTCTTAAAAAAAGGTACGGTTCCTTCTCAGGTCAGAGAGGGAACAAATAATTGTGTGGATATACTGTAAACACTGGGGTTATAGTGTGTCCACAAACTTGAAATCCACCTCCTTTCAAGCTGTACAGGTCTTACAGATCTTATAGCGACACTTCAATTACAAAGTTCTGAACCCCCAAATAGCAGTTTCTCTACAAGATAGGTTTTCATGCTCAGTAGCAAGGTGGCCAATTTTGGTTACATGTGACATCGGCAGCAGTGTGTGTGTTGGTGCACATGCTCCTGGTGTCTCACCGCTTCCCAATCTCATGAGAAGTACGTCCTGCAGCCTCCGGTTGAAGTCCCTCAGTTCTTTGACCTCTGTCAGCAAGCTGCCGTATTCTTTCAGTTTCTTGGCCTGCTGCACCAGCTGCCTGCGGGTTCTCTCCAGCTCCTGCTGCAGCCTCCTCATCTCCTCCTCCTGCTGCCTGTAGCTGTGAACCAGCTCCTCGTACAGGACCCGGGGAACCACGGCCGCGGCGATCTCAGACACACAATCCGTGTCCACCTCCAAATGCTGTTGTTGCTGCTGGTGATGATGTTGCTGATGCTCTGCCTCCATGTCTTCATCTTCATCGTCTGCGTCCTCCCCTTCCTCGGCCAGCCGGTCCTCGTCCAGGTCCTCTTCCCCCTCCATGCAGGAGCTGGCTGCATTTCTCTCCAGGCGAGCCACTACTGCCGCCAGGCTCTTGGAGGAGTTGGAAAGCGGCCGTCCGTGGTCTTGAGATAGGGCCTGAGAAAAAGAACAACTGTGACTTCAGGGAACAATTTAAGGAAAACCCAAAGAACATGCGTTAACACTTTTTTTTTTTTTTTTTTTTTTTTTTACTGCATATCACAAAAACTTTGCTGTAGCAGTAACAATATGAACTGGATATGTGACAAGATGTGATTCATTCCCACAATTTGAACACACAGTAGATGTTTAAAAAAAAAAAAAAACATGTCAAATCTAAAAATAACATGATGGACAGACAAACTATTTGTTTTGACGGTGGGAATCTCAGAAGGGACTGGAAGGAGAGGAGTCATTGAGTTCTCTGATGAGCCGCTCAGAGGATTTGTCTGTGAAAGGGCAGCTGTCCAGAGTGCTGAATTTGTGTTAATCCAGCATATGGTAAAAATAGCGTGAGGGATTTTGGGTGTCAGCCAACTTTATGGAAATGTGACATGGTATCATCAACAGATATAAGACTCGTGTTTGTGCACTTTAACGTGGCTCGTGCAGTCACGCATGCGACCTCAGTTACACTGGGTGGCTTTTCTACACTATGACACAGCATAAAACTATCAATGTAAGCAATGTAGGTGAATTGGAATTACCTTTTTGAATTTGTTGGATAAAATAAATGATTGGATGTTACCTAGACACCCCCAGTTGCAAACATGGCAGATTAAATATTTTAGAATTGTGTCAAAAAATGTTATTTCAGTTGTGTAATCAATAGATAAACATTGTTAAATCATAATTATGGGGTAGTGAGTTGATATGTCATAATACTGGAGTCAATGTGAGTTTAGGTACATGTATATGTTCAGTGATTCATTGAAATGCTAAGACTCCTGTTGTGATACAGCATAACCACTGTCCACTTTGGGTGATCGTACCTTTTTATGTCTGAGTGGCATTCTCTCCTCTCCAAAATTGTTCTCAATAGAGTTTCCTGAATTCTTGATGGACATCTTGGGAATTTTCATCTTCTTTTGCATTATACTATCTTCAAATTCCTCTACTGTATCTGTAAAAAAAAGTCAGGAAAAAGAAGCAGGGAGAAACTCATCAAGTTCCCAAAAAAAGTTAGATGTGTTTTTCACCTCACGCACCAACAAGACTTTCATCAATTTGTCCAACTTAAGCCAAGGCTGGTTAGCCTCCCCGTTGTGCTAACAGATCGAACTAACTCCGGTAACATTTCTCCTTGCTCCCAGCTCAAATCTACAATGTCCCTGGCTATACGGAGCTTTAACATGACTTAGATGGGTCCGAGCCGGCAGCCCAGACAGATTCAGGGATTAGTGGCTAACTAGTTTAAGATCAAACCTGCGAGACGAGCCGTGAGCGTACACGCCTGTACCTGCACACCTCGTCACATTAACTTGATGCGCCGTCATGTTGCAGCCGCGTCTGAGACGCGGAGACGACCGCAGCGCCGCATCCTTCACTGTGACACGAGCCTACACACGAGCTAACGGGCTAACCGCAACACGTCCCGGGTTGTCCGGTTTACCGGCTCGGCGGCGTTAGTGAACGTCTATAAAACACGCTGACAACACGGCTGTCGGGTGTGTTTAGAATACGGTGACAGCCCTGCGTGTTTGCACGTCGGGGAAACTAGCGCGTCGGCGCTAACATGCTAACGCGGAACGGATACGAGCCGAGCTAACAGGCGTTAGCAGCATGTTGTAAACAACCGCCGTGACTGGTTAGCGTCGCGTGCCACGTATTTAACCACACATCCAGCGCCACTTTTATCGAAACAAGAAAAGCTAGGTCTAGGAGCGCGACGCCGCGGACGTCGAAATGTGTAAAGCACTGACGATAAGGTATGACTACATACCAAACTTATCTTAGCATATCTAACTAGCACATCTAGCTAGCCACAGCCGAGGACGTTGTTGTGGCTCCCAGTGTCAGACTCCAGCTGATCACGTCCTGACAGATCGGACAAAAGGACTTGGTTTGACACGTTTCCGACTTTGACGCACACCGTCGCGATTTGCTCAGACGGAGGAAAAACAGCTCCGAAAAGAGAAAAACAGACGTGTTAAGAAGGCAACTTACCTGCAAGGGCAAGGATCTGTGCTTCGCACGGCTGGCCTGCGCTGCCATTCTCTTCAGTTCTGTGAACCAGATACACCTTCTGATTATCAAAATCTGTTCTGTGCAGAGGTCTGAAATCTTCCACATCTGACACGGGTAACGCGTAGCACATATCGTCTTCAAAGAATCTAACAAAAGCATACATTATTTACTTCTCTTTGGTCCTGCACTTTGGATATGGTTGACAGTTTTTCCTCACAAAGTATTAAAACAATATACACATAGGGGGATTGGGGATGGTGTCTGCGCTCGGCTACTCTTGCCTGGTCCACATCACCAGGGTTGATCATCAAGGCATAAGTAATAGACATGACATTAACTTAAGTGCCAAGACATGTTTTATATGCAGAGCTATCCATAAGGTTTGATGATTAATTTGTTTCAGAAACATATGAATCCATTGTCTGCTGATTATTATTTTATTACACGTGTTTCAGTAAGGTCAGAACACGAATCAGTTAAGACAGAAAACAAGATCACAAAAGAAAAAAAAACTATATAAGCTATTTTTTTTTTTTTAAATTAAGGATTACAGGAATATTTATATGGTAAATATGTTTTTTTAATTCCTCAAATGCCATTGTTTTAGGACATAATTTAACACAAATATGCAACCATTACTACTCACTCTTGTCTTCTACAGGAGTTGTTTCGAGGAACTACAGTGGGAAGATTGCCTGTCTGGTCCCATTTCATTGTGCTCTTGTGTGCCTCCTCCTGCAGCCTTCTCATCTGTTCTTTGTATCACACCAGAAAGACTTTAAGGCCAGCTGACAGAAATGAACTCTTTGTTATTGTAAGGCGGCCAGGTGGTTATACAACAGAACGGATTTCTCTCAGTTGTTACTCTAATGGAGAGCACCACAGTCGATAAATGACACTAAAAATTTCGTTCTGCTTCGGCTGCTGTAATTGAAAAGTAACTGATGCAGAACTATGGAGTCTTTTTTTTTCCCTTTTGATATTTCATTTCATAGTTTCAGGCATTTAAGTTTAGTTATGATTATACTCGTTTCAAATGCCACCCTCCCCATGATGTTTGTTCAGTGTACTGCATGACCAGTCCCATGGTGTTTTAGGTGTATACAAGAGAACTGCAAAACAAACAAGCAATGCAATGACAATAACTCTCACATATTGCCAGAGATTTTATTTTAGTTATTGTGGCTATATTTTAAGATGTTTTCAATAGAAATGAAAAGTTATATCCTCCAGTTATGATCATATTAATTATTATATAGATTGATTGAAATATCTATTGATAAATATTAATTTAGCAACCTTTCTGGTTAATTCATTTTTTTGGAGGGTATGACATGATTATCTTATTATATCTATCCACTACATCTCTGGAAGAGTCTTGCAAACTCGAACAGGAATAAGGGCGGTAGGCGATAGATTTGAGCGGCTTCTCAACAAGTCGAACAGAGGATTACTGTTAATCTAAACTTCTGCTCAGCAGCTCTCCTGTCCTCCAGGCTGGGTTTGTCAACATAAGGCCGCTCAGTTTCTGGAGCGTTCTTGTCTTTGAAGTGGCCAGTGTCGAACACAGCAACACCACACCACACCACATGATGCTTCCCCCCCCCTCGTAGCCGGGAGAAGTTTAATTCAGAACTTTTAACAACAACATTCATGTGGTTCAAATATAATGAGTGGGAAACTGCCGGGACACAATAAAAGTTGAGTTACCCAAATATATTTTTACACAACAGTTTTGTTGGTTTGTGATAGACTCTACTGTACAATTCTCAACAATGAATTTATGTTTTCTTTAAAAAAAATCACAGCAGTTTATGTTATTTACATTCAGTTACTACCTCTGCTGCCCTCATACTACACATCATATTAATCTTAATAAACTGATATAATTGTGGCTATTGTCACAACTTTGACTCCTGCCATATGTGCACATTGATTTACTGTATTTGGTTGTGCACTGGTGTCCATTCTGAGAACTATTTTAATGTTCTCAACCCATGCACGCTCTCTTTCTTGCTGTAATTATTATTTCATGGTATGTTGCTCTACTGCACTGCTGAACTGCATGTTCAGTGCTTAAAGGTACGTACAGTATATTTATAGCGCAAACTTTCCAGTGAGCCAACCCACACGATAGCAGCACCCGGACTCAGTTTGACCTTGATGAGTCTCATTAGTAAGACCTGTGTTTACCTACTATTTCATGTCAATATGTTTGCTAGAAAAGCAGATTTATTAGTATTTACTACAAAATTGGAAGAGAATTTCCCTAAAGTTTAATGATCTCATGCGATTCCAGTGTGGCTCCACCTAACTTCAACCTGAGCAGAGGTCTAATCAGCCAGAATTATGAACTTGCAAATAACTCCATCCAGTTGTAAAGTTATATTTTAGCTTAGGAAAATTTGTACAAATGAGAATGAAATGTTTAACTTGAGGGTGAATGTTTTCAAAACCAAGCTGCAGTATATTTATATAAATAAATACATAAATATACACCTACACTGTATAATAATATGACAAACTGATTTCCCAACAAACTGCAAATTGACTTGTGTTTGTTTAAAATTAGAAAAAAAGCCTGTGCACTTTGCAAAAAGTCCTAGTAAGTCTTCATCAAGTTTGCACAGCCACACAATGTGTGGTATTTTTTTTGATGTAATTATTTCTGTTTGCTTATTTCAGAATGTGTAAACCATGTATTAAACATTACTGCATCAGTTGTACCATAAACTGTATTTAAATAACAGGAATAATAATGCAAAACAGAAAGTCTATCTGAAAAAAAAATATTTTACAGTCTTTGATTTTGATTCATTAGAATAAGAAAACTGAAGAAGGGTAAAATAATATGTTTAAATTATAGCTGAAAAGGACAAATAAAAGGGATGGGGTATTCATCAAAAACAAACAAACACTGACCTTGTAATGCACACACTTTTAATCACTCACACACACACACACACACACACACACACACACACACACACACACACACACACACACACACACACACACACACACACATCCTACACTGTTAAACATGAAACTATAAATCATGTATTTTAGAGAGGATTGCACTGCTTTCAGTAACACAGTAACATAAAACAAGTTTTTCTCCCCCAAAAGATTACGAAATTATTGTTTTTAAATACCAGTTAAATGTTGTGGCCTGCTATTTTGTGTTGATTTACCTATTATGGGAATGCAAAGTCTAGCTTCTATTTGTTTAATAGATCCAACGGGCTTCTTTTTAAAAGAAACATAAATCTGCTCTGAGTTATCTCTTGGCATGCTAATTAGCGGAAGATACAGTGATCTATTAAAGCCGAAGGAATAAATGTTAATAAGGAATAATAATAATCTTTTTTCCATGTTATTTTTTTTGAGCCAGCTGATCGGCAAAGCTTCCAGTCAGGACAGAAGCCAGACAGCATGTCCTGCCTATTAGCTCCACACTGCCAGGCTCATCTATCTTTATTGGTCATCCATTAGCCTGCATTAAAGGGAGACACGGGATAATATCAGTAATGATGCTGATGATGGAATTAGACTGCGGGTACACACGTCATCATTGCAGCGTTGCTCCTGGAATCATAAAGAGTTCCCACTGACAAACAGAGAGATGGACGGGGCGACGGTATAAACGTCTCCTTTATGCTTCTGATCAATGTACGAGTGACAGACAAACAGAGGAGAACAGGAACTGGAAGACGTTCTGCAATTTGGGTGAAAAATGTCCATGCTTGTTTGTGCTCGGGAAGGCGTGTGCATTAACTTTACTGCACGCCGACAGACAATCTAAAGGCGGCACCTGTGCCAATCTGCAGGACGGACAGATGCTGGTACAGGTGTGTGCGTGATGATGGTTGGCAGGAGCGAGCGCCAACACGAGCAGCAGCATACACACAACAGACCCGGCAAAGTGGAGGTGCCAGACATTAGACAGACGGGACGTGGGGTGGTGGGGGGGGGAGGAATCATTAACGCAACTTCCTGGAGATGCTCTAAGATCAGGAAAAGCACCGAGCAAAATGAAGATATGGGTGTCTGCTTCCAAAATGACAGACCCGGAGAAGCGTAAACATCTTTTATGGCTAGCGTGCCACCATGATCAATCACAACTGTTTACAGTCCGGGATGATACCGTTTCCCTATTGTGGTTGGAGGCATCACGCCCGTCTTTCTCTTATTATGCCTCTTAATTAGAGCCGCATGAATTATTAATCAACCATGAAGAAGGCATTCACCAATTTAAAAAGTGATAGCCCATGAAATGAACAGCACAGACTCCTACAAGCACATCAGTTACTAATGCTGCAGAGCCTGGAAACAGACCTTTGACTGAAAGAGCGCGACGGAAGAAAGAAAGACAGACACGTGCACGCACGCACACACACACACAGGCAAACCTTATTGTGAATAAATCCTTCATTAAGTATTTAGAATGGTATCAGCGCTGGCCCTGCCATCATGCTGCGTATACTCAGTGATCCACCCAGGAGACATTGATCTTCTTCATAAGGAACATAATGACCACCAGAGAAATACTGATCATATTTCAGCTCCAGTCAATTCAGTTCATTAGGGCCGCTCTACCTCCTGCTGTGGCCCTGTATTGATCTCGCCGGTGTCACCAGACTGTTATTCTCTGCTAACTGGATAGGGAACTCAAAAAAACTGTAATTTATACAGTGGCAACGGCAAGTTCAACAATAGACTGCAGCGAACAAACAAGCCAAAATATATAAAAGCGTAAAGATTGCCCCATAAGAGCAGCGTGGGCTGTGTCTCTGTGCCCTTTCTGCGTCGGTATCAAATGTCAGACGCGACAGAGGAAATCCTAAAAGTATCAAGGCTGTCTCCGGGTTTCAGAGAGATTTTTTTTTTCCTTTCGCCTCTAATACCTTTTCCAGCGTCTCCTCTCCTCTAATCTCCACTTATCTGGCAGCCAGGTGAGCCGAGGCACATGGCTGGTGGGCAGGCTTTGGTCTGTGGGAATACGGCTCATCCTAATGGTATTTCTCTCCCTCTTCCATCCCTTCGCCTTTCCTCCGGGGGCGGCTGCAAGACGGAGATGGAGGCGGCCAGAGAACTTCTCGCCCGCCGCCGCCGCTGTGGCTGACTGCAGGGAGCCGGTGGGATTGAGAGTGTGGCGGGCGGTCGGCCGTCATGTGGACGGGCGGCCGGGCTCACAGGTGCACAGCGTCTGACATCTAATAGTGGATAAAAACCGAGGCCGCCCAGTGCTCGCCGGGGTATTGCGGAGTCGTGGTGGGGCTGGATGGTCAGATGTTGTGGCAGGGGCATGCTGGGGGACAAAGTGTTTTGACAACCAGGGTCTTTTCACTTAAACACCGACCCCCCCGCACACACACACACACAGACACACACACACACACACGCACACACAAGTCAAGGACAGACAAGGTGACAGATCTCGGCTGAATCATTGCTGCAGCTTACTGTACAGCTACACTCAGAAGAGGTGCAGATTGATTCAGAGCCTAATTCAGAGTGTTGGAGCAGCTGCTGCGTCTAAAAAGCAAATCCAAACCCAGCACTTGTCTTATTAGTTTCAAATGTTTTTGCCACTATTTGCTACTCCTTTATTACTCTTGTTATAATTCCAGTTGAAAGAGCTGTGAGTCTCCAAAGTACAATAAAACGTGTTTATCCCCCTCTCCATTCATTTCCCCTTCTATCCTCAATCTATTTCATGTTTTTATTCATTTCTGAATCTGCTTCTCAATCCTGGTGTACAGAACGCAAATGTGGATTTTCGTTCGTCAAAGCTAAAATAATGCTGACGCCTATTTAAATCTGTGATGAAATACAATGTTGTAATCACTTTGAATGTCACATCTGCCTTCCACTAACTTGGCAAAAGTGAAATGTCTCTCGAGCATCTCCTTGCTTACGTTCGGAATGGAGAAGAAAAAAAATCGGGAAAAGAAAAGTGAAGAGATGCAACATCTCACAACTGATTTTCTTCACCCAGGACACACAAAATAGTGACGGTGAAAAAGTGTGTCACATGTCACGCTACTCCGCCGCCATCCAGCTGCAGGACGCCGACTGATGTGATGGCGGGAAACACTGCCTATCTCTCCCACCGCTGAGACACATTTAGTTCTGTGGAGGTGAAAACAGTCAGGACGAATCTGGCGATCAGTCGACACCAGCGACACGCCGACTGACAGCGGTTCATCTCTGCTCTCGCTGAACCACAGACAGACAGGTACGGCTGGTTTCAAAAGCTGCAATATTTGTATTTTATTTATTTCTTAACAATTTTATTTATTTTTCTTCTTTGTGTTTTTTTTCCCCTTTATGTGTTTCTGTCTTGTTTTATGGAGCGATGCGGTTCTCATCGACATCGGCTCATGTGGATAATAAAATCAAAAAGGTAGAATTTTTACTGTTACACAAACCAAAATAATCTTTAACCAAATCTCCAAGTGCGTATTTTTTCTCCACCTGCCATAACTCCCTTTCTGTTATCTTTCTCTTTGGTTCTGGAGCAACCGTCGCTGTTCAGTGAAGATACTGCTATGCATTTGCAGCCAGAAGCACATAATGTTTTCTCACCTCATGCAAGCAAAAAAAAAAAAAAAGAAAACCAGCCAGTATTATTTTAAGATGCATATGGGGGATATATTATGATATATTATATATACCTATTGTCTGGCTTGTTGACTGCGTCTGGTCTGTGAAAATCTTTCTGTATCACTCCATTAGAGGTCAGTGCAAAGTCACACGCAGGAGAGCAGGGCGGCGTAATGAGTGGGGGAATATCCTGGATTTACAGGACTCGGGTTCAAGCATCTGCAGCCGTGAATGCGTTCTGAAGGGAAAAAAGAGACGGCGGCTGCTGTTCTCCGTCTGAACCTGACAGGCTGACCCGCCTGTGAACGCGAAGCAATTAAAAGTGGAATTTCCCGACGGAGATCAATTATTTATAAAAATCTGTATTTATACATACAGCCCCTCCACATACACACCCATGCTGCGAACGTGCTTCTGACAGAAAGACTGAAAGCAGGCTGATAGTGACCTTGACCACGCGTTTCTCCCGGCAATGTGCCGCACCTGCACTGCCGTTTGCACATTTTGTGACATTGAATATTCCTATATGAACAATTTAGCAGAGTGACAGGTTATCATATTAACAATTTATCTTAGCAGCAACACCTTTCCATACACACACAGGCGCAGTCCAAAGTCCAAAAAAAAACTCAATCCACCAGTCATAACACAGAGACAGAGTGGCATCAACCTCTATTATCTAGTCCCTATGCTGCTAACACAAAAGGCTCCCTGGAACAAAAATCCAATCAGTCCTCTCTAGGAGGATTTGCTCCACAGCAGTGCTCAGCAACACTGGTGGCTCTGCTGGTGACAAAGAAATAATCTCTGAGCCCACAGCCTGTTCACAGCCTGTTTACTGTCTTCATCACATCGTCCTTTTAGAGAAAGGGACAGACAGGCAGAGTCTGCGCTTCTCTGTTGTCATTTACTGTCCTCTGAGTTTTGCACACACACACACACACACACACACACACACACACACACACACACACACACACACACACACACACACACACACACACACACACACACACACACACACACACACACACACACACACACTCTCTCTCGCTCCTTTTCTGCATGCAGAAACATGAAACACATGGTCGACTGTGTGTACACTGCGTGAAATTACCGTATTTGCGACACGGGGAATATTTACTCCAAGCATTAGTAATATAGGCTTGACAAAAAAGGAGAACATTCAGGCGTAAAGACGAGAGACAGGTTTTTTTTTTTTTATAATTGTTTGATGACAAATATTTTCAAAATATTTTCAATATCGCGCTGCCCCCTCCACCCCCCACTCCTCTTTTTCCTCCCGCCTCCTGTCTCTCACAGACCTCCACTCTTTGTCTGGTAAATTATCACACTCGTTCTCCATTCATTAGCATGCTGCTGCTTATTTAGCTACGCTGCTGAGAAGGCCTTCAACAAAATCAAGTGGAAAATACTCAATATGAGGTGGACGGCGCGCCCCCCCGCTTCCCTCGCTCGCTCCATTCCTTCATCTCCTTCTTTGTTTGTCTTATGGTATGGTTATATTCCAAAAACGGAAGCAATAGCCACCCATCATGAAAAAGACAGAGATAAAATACACAAATTCACAGAAAAAGGATATAATTAGAGCAATAAAAGAAGTGTTGTTTTCACAGTTGCTCATTTACACTATGTATACAGGCTGGACAGAAACACGATCACCTGGCATACGGTCTGAGAAAAGGGACTTTCTCATCATGAGGCAACAGGCATGACGGCTTTACTTCTCTTTTAATAATCTCTATAAACTGTTCTCTGCATATGAAGTGACGTGAAGTTTTTTTTGCGACTGGAAACCTTTTAAGCTGCACAGTATTTTGGATTAGCGAGACTCTTTTGTTCATTTAGTAGTTTTTCTTTTTCTTTTTCTTTTCTTTTTCTTAAAGATTTTTATTAGCATGTCAAGTTGCTAGTCAGACCTTAAGCAATGACCGATTTTAACTGGACAAATTCTGTTTCCACCAAAATGATGTGAACTTTGGAGGTCACACCCGGAGGCTAATCTGCTGTCAGACGATAGCTGGTGGGTCCAGAGATTGTTCTTTTACCATCTTCCTGCCACAGAAATAGACTTACATGTATTTAAAGGCCAGCACAGAAACTCCATAAGCAGTGCCTTTTGGACCGTTTTCTATACATGCACATGCTGCTGTGATCTGCTCCTGTTCCCAATCGGAAAAGAGTTTTTGAATTGTCCAATGAGTGGAAAATTAGCATTGGACTATAGCCACATCGTTGGCGGGGTGTTTCTTAAGTCGGAGACGTGCGGTTATGTAAAGATGTGGACTGAAGAGAAAGCATGAGATAAATGAATGACTTCTTATGTTTCAGCTTAACTCTAACTGGTGAAAGTCTGTAGAGCCAAGTAAAAAATAACATATATGCAAGATTAAACAATAAGAAGTCAGATCAGTATAAAACGATAAATAAAATAATTATAAATATTCGTCCGTCACATCAAGCTATGAACAATAAAAAATGATGCAAGCATGAATAAGAGAAATTCTGAAATAAATACATTTTGGTCATGAAAAAGGCCATTTCTGTATTTTGGCATGTATTGTTCGTTCATTTATTAATTCATTTCCACATATATGTATTTATTCATCCATCTATTGATGCTTTATTTATATATTTCTACTTTTATTTATTTCTGGATTTCTACATCTGTACAATTATTTATGTATGTATTAACGATCATATATTTGCTGTTCCCCACAGGCTAAAAGTGTGACACAACTCCATGAGTGCCATGTGGCAGAAAAATGTATCAGCCTCCAAACAATAGCAGGACAACAACAAAGACATGAATACGTGATATATCACTATATTGTTTGGATGGCTGCCTGCAGACTTTCATCTGAAGAAATGGAAGCTATCAAATAGGGTCAGGCTGGTGCATTGTGTAAATTAGAGAAAAACTCCATTGACCCCCACGTTCGCGCTGTAAACAATTCAGTTTGAGGTAATCTTTGATTTAATATGGCGTTTTCTGACACATGTTGTGCAAATAGAAAGGTGTTGTAAAAGCTGGCACCTCCTAAGAGAGTCAGCGGGGCTCGTGGCAGGCAAAAGATTCAGGCTTCAAGAGAGCAGCATCCCACAGACAGGCTGGTTAGCATTCAGAGACGAGCACTTCTCCTCTGTTACATTTTGTCCTTTTTTTGTTCATTCTTTCCAGTTTATAAGGGCTCAAGTTGTCTCATTTTAAGTTGACTGTAAGTGTGGAGGGAAGTCAAGCTGAGCTTCTCGCAATAACTGGCTATCATCAGCCAAACCAATTTCCATGGTTCTTATTTTCCCCAATGGTGTGTTTGTTTTATTAACTGCTGCTCCTGCTGGCGAGTGAAATTCAAACAACTGTGCAATTCTGGTAGGAAACCTTATTTTCATGTCTACTCTACTAGTGAGAACGTGTAATAGAGCTGACCTCCAAAACACGCCTCATATTGTAGCTGTACGGTACAGGATAACAATCCTAATTATAATTACTAATAATAATAACCATCATCATTATAAATGGATTTAATCACAGACTCTTCATCAGTTATGTGTAAAAAAATCTATCTGGTAAAGTGATCGACTTATGCTGATACTAGTGGATTCTTCTGATTCTATTCTGAAACCATCTTATAATATTACATAAGATGTACCATCCTTTTTCAAACATATGGGTCATATTTTTGCAGGCATCTTTCATCCATCCATTTGTTGACACCGTAGTTAGGAAAATAATTGTGATTCATGAAGCGATGCTGTACAATTTATCTCCTTAAAGAATCTTCTAAATACTCTACATCTGTCTCGGCAGATGTGGCTTTTCACTATTTTTAATTTGTCGTTCATATGCTACGTTTTCTCCTGCTTTAAAGGTCGGCGATTTGTTTAGGGAATTATATGCCTTTAACCAGATTGTTTCCATGGAAACAATACGACTAAATAATTAGGGTTCTGATCGTGTAGCTGCCATCAGCTCCATACTCAATAATTTTGTTCATGTTTTGCGTCCATTAATGCCTTTCACAGGCTACATTTGCATACTTCAATTGGCAAACTATTGCTATGCGGCATAAAAGATTTTGACAGCGCTTTGAATATGCAGCTGCCTATGCAAAACATGACCTCTGACCTCAGAGATAGCTATAGTGCTTTTTTTTCTGGTGAGGGCAAAACAGGGAACACACGGAATATCTATAGAAAGAGAAAATCTCTTAATGAAAAACATTTCTATTCAGTTCTGACAGAAACAGCAGGAAAATGGAGACAGAGAAGTGATAGAGTAAAACAAGAAGAAAGTGAGAGGAGAAATCTGCCTATTATCTCCACGCTACATCATTGCTTTAGACACACATTCACACATGCAGACACACACACACACACACACACACACACACACACAAACAAAAAGCATCTACACATTCTCACATACAACCATCCTCACAAATCTGCCCAGATCTCATGAATATGATTGACCTTTTTTCCACTGTAATGCTGAGAGCGCATTAAGGGAAAAAAGAGAAACTAAACAGAGGCAAGCAGAGTTAATTTAGAACAACACATTATTGGGTGCTGACTGCAGATATGGAAAAGGACAATCTAATCGATAAGCCAAAAGAATGACAATGGCCTCTCAAATCAATGTCCGCCCCCCATTTTCTCACTGTGAAAAGACAAAGCCTTTAATGCAGGTGTTTTTGTTGTTCTGTTTGGTGCCGTTTGCACCTGTGTGTGTGCGGTAAAGTGTGCATGCATGTGTGTGTGTACCTGGCTGTTGCTGTGGTGGAACAGTTGCCAGGACTAATCATTATTTAGTTGTGGCAGGGCTGGAAAGGTCAGCAGTCTGAAATGTCAGGCTGTGTTCAACAGGAGCCAGATGCAGCCGTGCGCTGCTCAAGTGTCCAATTAAAGAGGGCCGAGTGAGGTTTGAGTGGGTCTGTGCGTGGGAGTGAGTGTGTATGGGAAATAAGAGAGAGGAAAGAGACACTGGGTGTGCTTTTTGTTAGTTTTTTCCCACATTTTCTACATGTCAAAGCTATATGTTACATATATGAACAATCTAATGTATAAACTAATTAGCGTACATATGCAGGAATTTGAACTATGGCCTTCTTTTGTATGACAAGATCATCATGTTTGGATGAAAGTGTGGTTTGAAAAAGTAAAGAATTCAGCTGTTTTTTTACATATACAAGAAAGAACTATTTATAGGCGTTACGGTTGAAATATCCTGTTCATTGGATACGTTTCCTGTGCAGGATGACACCAGCACAATTACAGTGAGGAGCACAACTACTTTACACGAGGCAAGTTGACTTTAATAATGACAACGACAGGGCTTGAGAGAAGGAAATGAGCTGTTTTTTTGGGCCCATTTTTGTTACAGTGAAGCTGAGGAAAAGAAAAAAAATGGATTGCTTTATCAGAAGAGCCATAAAATAGCTATTAGGAATACCACAAACCTGAAGAGACAATAAGGCTCACCACAAATAAACTGAAGATAGGTTATGGTGGTAGTATTTTACTAATAAGGCAGTGTTACATTATGTATTATGTATTATGTGTTTTATAGCCAAACCAGCTGCTGTATAATCTGATGCCTAAAAAGACATTTTCATAGACTAAAACTCTAAGAATAACTGGTAGACTGAAATGCCCAGAATATTAAAGCTTGACAAAAAAAAACAACTAACAAGGACACTTGACACAAGACTACGACCAAATTGCTGACAAATGAACACGAGTGTGAACACATGTGTTAAGTGTGAATCATTCTTCAGACTAATGAACACCATTAGAAAGAGAGGCCAACAGAGCAGCAGGAGCAGAAATCTCATCAAATCTCTCTTTCTCTCTCACACACACACACACACACACACATACACACACACACACACACACACACACACACAAACACAGCATGTTATGAAGCCACTTGAGCCTATTAGTTCGTTCACACCCTGTGATTCCCCCTGCTGTCCATGCTATGAAGACAAGATGAAGAGAGGTGACCGAAGGAGAAAGAAAAGAAGGGAAAAGGTACATCCCTGAAAGAAAGTGGTGGAGCAAAGGGCTACAATCACATCACTAATAAACAGCAGTAGATAACAAGTGTTGCAAAGTCGACCGGGCAGAGGAGGAAGCGCCGACGGCAGAGTGAGAGGCAGGTGGGAGGATGACAAGGAGAAAGGGAGCGGAAACTCCTTTAATCTGCAGGGAGAAGGTGAGGGTGTCCTGTAAGTGTTTCCCTATCAGCTCCATTCATCTGAGAGCCAGCCTCACCTTCTCTTCATACAGCCATCATGACAGCCACTATGTTCTCTGTGTGTTTGTGTGTGTGTGTGTGTGTGTGTGTGTGTGTGTGTGTGTGTATTCACCTACTGTGAATAGTAATAAGGAGCAGGGCAGGATAAAATATGTCTGCCAAGTTAAGAATATAATAGACTTCCTTTCAAGGCCACACATAACAACAGTCTGAATAATGAGCTGTAATAATTTACACAGCACACTGAGCTCCACAGTGGTCAGAGGAAGAAAGCCTTCAGTGAGGAACAAGTGGAAGCTATTTCAGTCAATCTAAAAGAAAAGTAGTTGTGTAGCTGCAAAGTCCTCAGTCCTGAGTAAATACATTATAGTGGATTGAAAGAGACTTTATACCTGGTATATTGGGTTTCTATACAAACCTCTGAGAGGCTGGTGCTTCAAGGAAGTGTCCACTTTGTGTAAAAGAAGAAAAAACAAATGCATCAAAAATCTTCAGACATTAAATATATATATAAATAAAAGAAAAGTAAACCATGTAATGTACTGAAGCACGATCCTCAAACTGAGTTGCCTGTTTCTCATTTCTGATTCTCACATATTGTGGTATTGCGACTTTGTGAGAAACACACCGATGTTTTCACAACACTCATTCTATTTCTGCCTTGAATATCCAGGGAAAATAGCAACAACAGCCCAGAGACCGGTGCGCCCTCCCGAACAGGAACGAAGCGTTGGTGTCGATTTGTGGGCGAAGGAGAATTCTGTAATTCTCCTTTCATGGCTACTTAAAATGCATAACACTATTAGTCAAGGTGAAAATTGTCGGCTGCTCCTGCGAGGTGACGAGCAACTCCAAGGAAGAGTGTGGAAATGTCTTAAACAATGAAAACAACAGATGTCAACACATGTTTTACTGTTTTGTAAAAACACGCTGAGGTGAATCCTGAGCTGTCCTGGATCATGGCGTGTATATGTATTTAGAATGCAGCGCACAGGAAGCGATAAAGTGATCACTTCCTGTGCAAAAAATACATACTTAGGAGACATATGTGGTAAAGTAGATGGATTTGATTGATATGTATTAGACTTTTGTATTCATGATTACTATTTCTTTCTGTATCGTATTCTTTGTTATTTGTAAAGGCACAAGAGTCCCCTCCTACCGCGATCTCTCTCTCCCTCTCTGTCAAATAGTGAAGGCCAGGGGCCGGTCTTGCCTTTTCCCAGGACCTGAGGAACAGCTGCAACGTAAACCTGCTAAATTAACCCGCTCTGCGAGTGTCTCACATGCATTATACTGATTACAGCATATTAGATCATCCAGCTACTTTAGACATATGGGTGTCTGTATCCTCCTTGCCGTTCCCATCTGTTTCCCCTTGCCCGTTTTTTCTGAATTTCTCCTCACTTTTTTCCTTCTCAACGCATCCCTCGTTCACACAGCTGCCTCTATAAGAGCCCGGTATAGATTCCGAGAGGTTCTTTGTGACACGTTTCCACGTGCAGTCAAACATAAAGCACCATATGGGTTCCTCACTGTCACACGCTATGAGAGTCAAGATTTCAAAAAACTTCTGCCTATTATGTAATAAAAGGAAATCAGTGCACTGTAGGGTAGGGGACTTGCATAAAATTGCATAATAGTCCCATGAATAAGCAGGTGTGCAAAGCTGCATTCGAAAGTGGCCACGGTCTCTTTGGCCTTGTTTAAATGGATATTGCAAGTGGGAACGAAAGAGTTTTTGGAAGTTCTCATCCTGACCAGAGGTGCTGTGAAGTGGCGGCCTGATGGGAGCAGCTGAAAGGAGTGGTGAAGGGGGTTTGGAGGGTCCTCAGTGATGGAGGCTGCCTTCCTTTTTACGGCGTGTAAAGGTCTGAGAGTTTGGTTTGAGTGGTGCCTGTGATTCTGCTTGTATGCTCGATCATTCTTGGGAGTTTTCCCCCCCTCCTTTTCTCTGTGAGAAAGCTGTACCGGGACACGCTGTTAAATGTGAGGACTGATTGGAGGAGTATATCGCTGTTAGGATGTCTGAGAAACATGTATCATTGGGACTTTTTATAGCCCCTGTCCGTATGTTGGGTGAAAGACGTGGTGGTTGATCTCAGAGCCCTTTGCTATTTCAGGGGATTTTGTTTGTGTGTATGGAGACGAGGATGGATGAGAAAATAACCCTCTGGGATACGGATTTAAAGCCATTCACTCTGACGTATTGGGGTCTGTTCTTAACCCATAACACCGGTGTTGTGTTGACTCGTAGTTCTTGAAGATGGTGCAGAAATGTATTTTTGTTTACTATATTTAAAGTTCTTAAATAAGTTTGGAGAGTTGAGGTGCATGGCCAGGGTATCCAGAGGAGGATGAGATTTGTATTGGATTAAATTAAAATTGCTCCACCAACGCATTGACAAAATATGGTTGTAAACATGTGGTAAATCATCAGTTCATGTTTTTGTTTTCTCCTCTGTGGAAAGGTTCATATGTGCAACTGAAATAATAATGTCACTTAACACACACTGTACCATGTCCTGCACTGCTGAACAAAAAGTGGAAAAACTGCTGCTATGCTTATATAGACATGTTAAAAGCAAAAGTGTGTTTTAATGATGTGTGTATGTGTTTCAGTAAATTATGGAATGTTTTTTCAGTAGTGCAGGAGTGTTTCGGCATTATTTAATGCCACAGGCATTCAATTTTGTATATCATGACATCTCTGTAGTCACCATGAAAAGAAAAAAAAATCAATAAATGATCAATGTCAATATGTGTATTGAGAGTGGCACATTTACATGGTTCAGAAGTGAAAACAGGACATGTTCATAACATTGGTCAATAGCACGCGTGAGACATTTATAAAAGTGTATTGATTTATGTTCATCTGAGTGTTTCTGGAGTGTGCGTTTCAGTTTTAATTATAAAAAAACATTTCAGATGGATATACCAGAGGGTTTCAGAGTGCATGTGTTTCGTGGCATTTGACTGTGCACGTGTCTATATGATGTTTCCATGTCCGGTAAAGTCTACATCCCATTTTCGCAAATTATAAACACATAAAAAAATAATGCACACTTAAACACAAAGGCATACACTTCTAAAAACATGTGCACCACCAATCAATATCACGTCAAGTGAGAAATCATAGAAGGAAATTCAGAAACAGGGCTGAGTATAGGTGCATCTCAGTTCACATTTTTTTTTTATCAGTGGTAGGTAGAGAGGAGGATTTCAAATGATAATGAAGTCAGAGCACAAGATTCCAGGGACTTACCAGAGTTGGTGATGGTTAACAGGTCTAGACGCCGTTGTTGCTAAAATGAAAAGAGAAAAAAAATCATCATTAAAATCAGTATTTTAAAGTTTTATTTCTTTTCTGTATCACAGAGAAATTTTGCCTCTTTAATTAGAGCACTAAAATGAATTGAGGGGAGAAATAGACGGAGTGAGATACAATAAAACTCCCTGTTCAGACTGGAATCAGGGGTGTTAGGATTACAACAGTAAATTAAACTGTTCCAGTCAGTCATACTCGTAGTTTGGTAGCTTACAGTAGTAGCTTGCTTGTAATTGTACAATATCTTATGCAACAGGAGATGAAGATTAAGACTTGCAGTATGATCATTTTTACAAAACAGTTTTATCTTCTCATCTCTTTGGACTATAATTCTATTAAGGTATGCCTTGATCTAGAAACATTTTTTTTATTAAGTAGTTTCTCTGCTTGTGTGTGTCCTCACAGACTTTGACAGAGCATGTTGGAAAGCGTGTGCAATTTTACACTTGATGCCTCCAGCAGCTGAGGAGGAGTCTAGGAGAGGCACTAGCTGCCTCACCCTGCTCTTTAACCTGCTGCCTTTCCCCACACACACACACACACACACACACACACACACACACACACACACACACACACACACACACACACACACACACACACACACACCCGCACCCATACCCACACCCACACGCTTGACTGTTGAGCACCGCAGTAATCAACACCTCAGCCCTTTTCATCTACCAGTCCCACAGGAACGTA
This sequence comes from Eupleurogrammus muticus, assembly GCA_036785175.1. NCBI lineage: Eukaryota > Metazoa > Chordata > Actinopteri > Scombriformes > Trichiuridae > Eupleurogrammus > Eupleurogrammus muticus. Next base: position 12,235,475 of record JAYKQN010000006.1, read on the forward strand.
GATCTTCACATCCTAGGAATGGATGAAGTGTCTGCATATACGTGTGAGGCTCGGTATGGCGTGGTCATGGTGAACGCCACCTTTCAGGAGCAGGCGTCATTAATATGCAGACGCCACACGAACCAGTCGCGAAAAGGGATAAGCAAAGAGGCTCTCAGCATACTTTGAGTCCTTCTCTCTGCACATACAGTACTGCCTGAAGTGGAACTCACTGATAGGCGACTAAATACTTATAATAGTATTTAGCAGATGCTCTTATGCAGAGACACTTATAACATGAGTGGAAAGTGGTCCACTGAGTGGCATGATGGAATAACTTAAAAAAACAAGTTCACAGACACGGCAGTATCAGTAATAAATGCGATGAGAGTCAACGGGCTCTAATTTCTATCATGCAAAAATTATCTTGTAAAATACTCAGGATAAAAATCAAGGTAGAAGACGGATGATTTTATTAGTTATTTTTTATTTTAAACGTATATATTTCTGTTTAAATGTATGCACTGGAACAAACATACAGCAATGACAAATTATATTTTCTTACCCTAACCCTAAGAAATGACAAAAAAGACTAAATGCAAGTGGGTGATGATACTACTCAATGTATAGAGAAGTTTTTCTTCTTTTCTTATTTAGTCTTCAGTCAAGTACTGAAAAGTGTAAGTGATACTTGTGCTGGGAGAAGGTCGAAAAGAAAGAAAAACTGCTTCAGCAACGTGCATGAATTTGGAAGGCTGAATCCGACAGGTTTGATCAATAGGTTGACTTTCTTTTTTTTGTGTTGATTAACACATTTGAACCATCACTGTGTAGACTGTAAGTTACCTTTAAAGACGTGGTGCATGTGTGGTGGATGAATTATGGGTGCTGGGTGGGTGACCGTGTAAGCAGTAGAGGTCACTGTGACAACATGAGTTGACCAACAAGAGCAAGATGAGATCACACACTCCATCACGGGCTCTTAGAATCACACACACACACACATCATGGCATGTGCTACTCTCACACACACATGTGCACGCACACACAAAAAAATACAAACACACACACACCTGTGGAGAGCTCGGACTCTCTGCAGTCAGTCAGCTATGGAATCAATAGCAGGACAGAAACATTTACACCTGTAGTTCCTCTCAGTGCTGCTGTACGGGGGGTAAAGCCCTGATTAGAACAACTACGGTGTGACACACCCCGCGAACTCCACCAGAATTCAACATATAATACTACCATTACATCAAGAGTTCTCTAGCAAATTATGTTTAGCCTCTCCAGCAGCAAAGTGCTATTATTACACAAAAACGGTTTTAAATATTTCTTTTTTCCTGTAGACCCTACTTATTATATGCCTTTTTTCATCTCCTGTGAAGCACATTGTATAGTATTTACTTGTTTGCAATTTGTTACTGTACTGCTGTACTACTATTAACTATACTAAATTAACTACTACTAGTAGTAATATTAATAAGAATAAAAAAAGCAATAATCATCATTATCATAATATCAACTTAGAATAAATTGCAGTCACAACTTTAGACCCTTGGATGGAGATCTGTAAGCAAATATTAGAAGATCAGTCACTTGGCTTGTGTGGCACCCTCTACTGGCTACACAGATCTCTGCAACTACGCTAGACTAAAAATCCTCACCTCGATATTATTTCTCATTTGAGATAATGGTATGACTATGAATGACTCTAGATGCCTGAAATCAAACACACACACACACACACGCACATCACACACACACACCAGCGCCTGTTCAGTGCCGCCTTACTTATATACAGATAATGAATCTGTGGAGGCGCATTACAACACACCACTGCTGTCTTCCTGCTGCTTTTGTTAGTCCTTAACACGGATAAGGTGCTTAGTGTGAAGAGAGGGAGAGACAGACACACGCACGCACACACACACACACACACACACACACACACACACACACACAAAGAGTGTGTGAGGGGAGGGGGGGGGTGACAGAGAGAATTACATTAGCGAAAGCATTTTAGGGCAGAAAATAGGATTGAATTAATCTTTATCAAACACAGCCAAAGAGCTGAGGGATCACACCCCGGTTGAAGCCACTGCCCCCTCTCTCTCTGCCAGAGTCAGAGTCACACACAAAGTGCAACAGCTGAAACACACGGAAATAAGTGTCGGCGGGGTTGTAAAACTTTTGGTATATGATTGCCACAAAATTAACCGATGATAATTGGACTGAGATGGTGCTGCGGGCCACAGCTGTATGAAACTCCAAGAAGATTAAATCATCATTTGCTAACACCTATCTGGCCCAGATCCATAAATGATTACCACAGGTGAATCCAAACTGGACCTGCCAGTGAAAGTGTTATTAGGTCAGAAAACATGGAAGCAGCATGGAGCCAGAGGTGATAAGATGACAATAATAATATACGAGGGGAATGGAGCCATAAATTATTCTTAAATAGTGTAATAATAGTGTTAGACGTAACAGAATTAACTTGTATTCATGTCAGGTAGTTATGTAACCTGACCAGAGAGCCAAGTGTTTCTATTTGCTGATTTTTATGAATGCAGGTCCTGATTAAGTTAACCTACATAAGTTAATCAAGACTGAATAACGAACCGTTTCTCTATAAATGTCTTTGTGAGATTCTCTTGTTATTAGTTTCTCTTAGTCTCTCTTGAATATCACTAGAACATCTTTTTTATTTAATAAATAGTCTTCTAATACGAGTTTGACAACCCTCACCCCCATAAAGTAATCCATAACATTATAATCAGTATAAATATGGTCATTACAAGAACCAATCAGCACACTAGATCTATAGCAGACTGTAAACCCGTCTTAATCTGGGTGGGAAGGGGAGAAGGAGGAGGGGGGGGGGGGGGGGGGGGGGGGGGGGGGTTAAATTGAGAGACAGCAGTGGAAAAACCATTAATGTACTAAACCCCTTCTTTATGACTGAATTAAATATTCATGCACAGTCTACCCGAAACCCATTTGCCAACATTTCCTCCAAAATTTACTTTTCATATTTGCTGATTGTTATCACACAGAAAAAAACGGGAGTGAGGAAGTTAGAAGGAGAGAGAGAGAGAGAGAGAGAGAGAGAGAGAGAGAGGAGGCATTGGGGCGGAGGAGGGAGGGGTGGTGGGGGGTAACTAAAGTCCCAGCCATCATTTTGTAGCTCATTTCAAATTAATTTAAAGTCAACATGGCTAAATTACACTGCCACAGACACCATCCAACTACTTGCACAGTTTTCAGGGAAAAAAAGTATTAGATTAGCAGGGTATGTGAATGTATTGTGTGGGAAGCTATTTCCAGAAAATATTATAATTGCTAATAAATAATAATACAATATAATATTCTACAATAGAAAAATACAGCAAACATACATAGGATTTCATAGTGATATGTTTTCATATAGTTAAGTCTGAGTATCATTAGAATTTTAGCAATACCTATATTGCTTATCAATACTGATACTGTTACTCCTGTCATTTATTGATACTTTCTGTCCTTTGTAACAGGTCATAATTACATCTCTAATATTTTTTTTTTATATTGCTGAAATACAAACATTTCTCATCTAAACAACTGGATTCACCTGTAACCAGACTCATACCGTGTTTTCTTTTCCTCACCGTGATGCATCTTATTGATGGGCTGTAATGCTTCCCATCAATGTGTTGAGTCATTGGCCTAAATATAGTTATAACTTTGACATTACAGCAAGCCGCTACGTGAAATAATCATCAGTGTGTGCTGCACTCCTGGTTTTACCCTCCACTCTCTGGATGAAGTCACACACGGGGAACGGGCACCTGCATCCACTCCCACCACTGTCCCCTGTGACCCCCCCTCCTTTTGACTTTGGCATGATATATATATTTTTTAATTATGTCCGACTTTAGATGGGTACAGGCTACCATGGTTACCTGTCTCTAACTGGCAAGAAGGCTCTCAGGACATGATACCTACAACTGTGTATTTACATATGCTGAAGGATAGTGTGACTGTCGAGTATGTGGTGCATAGCATGTGATTCCGGACAGAGCCATAGCCTGTCACCAGCCTGACTCATCCTCCATCTCACCGCTGATGTTCTCCACATCTGGCACAACAGCCTAATTATCTCATCCCAACACTGAGTCACTACTTTCACTTCTGCGTATGACGGCGCGCTCACGTGCACGGACGCGAGGCTGGAAGTGATTTGCAGCGGCCGGGAGGTAAACTGCAAACCTCCGGGGTTTGCTTGTCTCGTGTCTAACCGCGTCTTAGTCATCGTGCCTTGGTAACAAAGATGAGGTAAGAATGAGCTAATGGAATGAGCTTTGTAGGTTATGTGTGGGTGTGGCTGTCTGGCCCACTGAAAGCAAGCAGATCAGGATGTCAGACAGAACATGATGTAGGGCTTCCTTAAACTGCACAATTTCCATAAGTGTGATGATGTCTTTAATTCATCAATGCATGTATTTAGCATTACAACGATGAGAAGTGGGGATATTAATCTATTTCAATTTTTGCTAGATGGAGCACGCAAAACGTTACCGGGAGAATGATCAACCACTAGGAGTAAAAAAAAATGTAAAAAATTAAAAAATATATCACTATTTGTTTGAGTAGGAAAATGGCTACTTGCCAGCAGAAATGTGACCGTGTCTCCACTTGCATGACAGTGTCAAGTAATATCTGTTGTGACGCTGAGACGAGGGGCGAGGATGGGAGCAGAGGGTATGGAGAGCACGGCTCGGTTGCGTGACCGGGAGCCCTTGGTTAAAAATACAACAAATCAAATAAAAGATTTATTCCTTCTGAGAGTGGAGAGCGGCTTCTCTTGAGCGCAGCGAGGACGGCCACCGCCACCTGCACAGGGCACACACAGTCCTCCCCGCTGCTGCCGTTATTGCACTCCCTCCAGCAATCTGAACTGCAGTAATCTGATAATGTGCACAACAGGCATGCATGGATAATACCAGTAGCTGATGCTAACACGTATTAGAATATTGAAAGTGTGCAGACAAACACACATGCGCATGTGGCACGGACTCATTGTACGCCGCCTTTTTCATACAGCTAAAGAACATGATTCAATTCCATCTTGATTTCATTAAATATTCATGAGGGACGATTAAAAGAGCAGCTAAGCTGGCTGTGAGGACCCTTTCGTCCATCATTTTGTCATAGCCGGTCTCTCGGGTAACTTGCCTTTTTAAACAAAGACCACATAGGTCTCGTCTGTATGACCACGACACCCCACCCCGTCTGTCTTTTAATACTTTAAAATAACTGGTGCAGCTCGGCCTGCTATCAATCACATGATAACCAAATGTCCTCTTTGCATAGGGTTGCCATATTTTAAAACTTTCAAACCAAGACCACTTAGCGTATCACATGTCTATGCTCGTGCACATGTGCTAACACATGCACGTTTGCGCTTGCTTAAATGACTTATTAAATTATACCGTATATAAGGCATGTACCATGTCAAAAGGCTTTTTGAAATTTGTCCTGATATTATCCAGGGGACAGCCTGAAGTGGTCTGCTATCATTCCACAGTGAAATTAGTCTGTTAAAAGCTGGAAGTTTCTCAAATGACAATCTATCATTTTGGTGCTTAAATGTCAAATTCATTGGAAATGTTTCTCTATTATTGGGTTTGAATAATTATTCACGCAATTAAAACGACAAAGGACATTTTTTGTCACTGAAATACAACTTGCTTTTTATTTATTTTAATATTATTTATACTATTCTTTATTATATATCTATTCATTTAGTTTTTTTTTATATTTTTATTTACTTATTTAATCATTCATTCATCACTGACTGATGAAATGTAATAACACGTTCTCATAGATACGGTCTGGTCTGTTCTTTTGCATTTGTGTGTGTGTGTGTGAGAGAGACACAGTGAGAGACAATGTCCTCCACGCAGATGATAATAAGAGGAACTGAACTTTAGAAATGTCAATCTACGTGCAGAAAATAAGCATAATATTATGATTATTATTTTACACATGCGGTGTCTGACATTCTTCATGACTTGTGACACCCGATTTGAAAGTGGGACAGTTCCACGCAACCTGAGATGTCTGATCACTGTAACTTAGTGCCAAACACCAGGGCTGCCCAATCCTGCTCCTGGAGATCTACTATCCTACAGGTGTTGGAGTAGAGAGATTCCGAAAACATGTAGGATAGTAGATCTCCAGGAGCAGGATTGGGCAGCCCTGCTCTACTAATGTTGTGTCATCATTATTCAACACTTCTGAGCAACAGGAGAACAAATCTCTTCTTCAAAACAAGGAGAAAACAAGTGAGTTTTTACCGTGTGTGGTACTTGTGTTTTTCCAACACACCTTGGCAACAAGCCTTGGCAACAAGCCTTGGCTGCTGTATGACTAAACAAAAGCTTTAATGTCAGGAGACAAGCAAGCACTACATAAGGAGCTCGGGAATAAGATCAAGCAGATCAGGGTTTGCTATCAGAGGAGCGATCGCTGCTACAGGAGTAAGCAGAATAATTCACGTAAGGTTTGGAGGAGCACGAAAGGCGTCCGACAACAGGCGGTCTCAGGGGGATGCAAATTTGGCCACTGTGCTGGATTTTTTTCGTCAACAGATGTGACTCATGCTTGTTTGCTCAGGTCTCTGCCGCTCTTTTTGCAAAGAGAAGGGGGTCGGTGCCAAATAGGCAGCTGGCCGGGGTGGAACGAGTTCCACAGGACTCCGGACCTGTGCACGTCACCTGTATGTGGTGATCCAGGACTAACAACAGGGAGAGGACTGAGGTGGACCACTCCTCAACCGCTGACTCACAAGAGTTGAGGCCAAAAAAAAAAAAAGAAATCACACATCCAACAAAGTAGCATAAATTTGTTAATATGTTAAAATGGGTGGGACCTAAAGAAAAAGGGGCAGAGCCTAAATCTATTATGGGGTGGAACCTAAATTAAAGCAAATAGTTCAGAGAGACCAGTGCTAATAACCATATGCAGTATTTTTATTATCAATATTTCAAGACATTTAGATAGTAGCTAAAGCTCTGTCTCTCCCTCTTCATGGGTTGATTTATGACAAACTATTCCTCCGTCTAAACCTGGAATGTTTAGCAAAGAACAGAACATGGCTCACATTATTGCCAAATTCTCACAGATCCAGTGGTAATAAAGTTACTGCTGCTGTGCCGTGTGCGTAAATGCTTGCAACCTCTTTCTCAGCTGCTGTGTGATGCTGCAGCCGGCTGTGACACACAGAGAAACACCAGTTTGATGTTTCTGTGAAATCCCTGATACAGTCACTGACACCTGAACACCACCAGACATGATTCATATTAGGAGCTGCTCATATAATAATGCATCGAAGTTATTTTGCAATGTTAGAGAGCTGTGCGTGCTTCCCACCTCCTACCAAGATAATTAAAGAGACATCTATGCTCTATGCAGCTTCCTTAATGGACAAATCTGTGTGCCCGGAATGTGGAGAAAAGCCTAAAATATTGGAAACTGATTCACTCACTCAGACACAAAACAAGGGCAAATCGTACTCAGCTGCTAAACTTTGAGTGTGTTCTCACATCATAACATTAGCACAACATTTTTTGTGAATAGGACCTTGAACTTAATTAATAAGCAGGTGGAAATGATGCATGTCAAATTTTCTGTTGCTCCTGTTGATAAATTTGAATTCATTAGAAGCATCTCAATTAGCTACCATCCTGCCAACCAGTTCCCACAATAATGAACATTAAGATACAATAGGAGGAAAATTAAGTAAGACCAAGGATTTCCATATGAAAAATGCAAGAAGGACTGGATAAGGGTATAAAAATAAGTGCAAGAGCAGAATGTTTGTAGAAGTAGAGAAGCCTTAAAGAGGTGATTCTAGGAACAAATTTGAAAAAAAGATGATCGGTATGCCTGAGGCCATATTGTGATCTAAATGGACTTAGAAAATGCTTAAAGTAGGAAGGATAATTGAAATAATTACACATAAAAATAAATTGCAACCAGCGATAATGTCTTGTGGGTGTGGGTCTTTTTATGATTCATACATAAAGCAATCGTGGGTTCTAGAAAGACACCTCAAAACAAATCTACAAGTGTTGTAGGCTAGATAAAGGTGGCAAATTATTAAATCTGAGGTATTGCGATAGATGATGTCTGGATAATCAAATATGTGAGTATCAATTCTAATATTATTCTTTTTTCTGACCTACTGGGTGAACAACATAATTTATAAAACCAGAGATGCAGATATTTAAATTCCTCGACTTTTGCCAGAGGTGTTTCATTGAGGAAATCAATACACCAATTATTAGTTACAACATATTAGAAGAGGTTTTATTTAGAACAGGCCTGTTGAAAGAGGAGGCAACCCTTTTTGAACTAAATTAAAATTGGACTGTAATGAGCATTGACTTTAACGCTCATAAATAGAATTTCTATTTACTTGGCTTTTTTTGCTCTCTGGAATATGATGCTAATGATATTCCAACGACCCAGTTAAATCAAATGTTATTTTTAATGATATAACACAGGATGATAACAATAACCATTAAAGCTGTAGTTTATAACTCTTAAATATGAATCAATATCTGATACATCTGAGCACTTGCCAAAAGAGATCACACTAAGCATATCACCATCAGGTGAATCTCTCTGCGTTTCACAATGCCCTTGATTGTTTGTAGAAATCTTGTGTCTGTGGTGACACGCCCTGCTGGACGGATGAATGCTCGTTGGGCAGAGCATGCACGTCTCATGGTTAGGAAAGCCATCTTTGTAGTTTTTCCTATATGTGCAAGCATGCACACATAATGTAATTTAATAAAACTATATATTGTGTGTACTTCTGTTATCTTTTTTTTTTTTTTAAACAAACTCTAAATCTTTGAAGATCTTGGTGCAAGGCTACTTTGGTTGACATGACTCTGTAATCTCGCCTGGATATGGATTTGGTATGGATACGGGCCATCCGGTCCACGTACGCCCTGTGTCAGAGCTGTAAAGTGTGGCTTGAAAGCATTCTTGATGAAAAAAACTATAACCCTTTAGCTGAATACTGAATTTCTAGATTCTAATTTTACAACCTATTTAGCAAGTTGATATGTCTCCTGTGTATCATATCTATCAGGCAGTATTCTGCAGAAAAATATATGTGCATGTTTGCCCGTTTATGACTTTGCGTGCATATTTGTATGCGTGTACAGGCATAAATGTGAAACCTAAGAGCCCCTGATGAGCTGAGAGTTTCTTCTGTGACCTGGCAAAGAATCGATGGCAGCGTCTTGACACTGGGGACCAATCAATGACTTGAGGACACTGATAGCATACTTGAAACTTCAACACACAATTGCACTCATACACACCCACACATCCACACACACACACAGAAGGACTCTGTCCTATCATCATTTCCCCATTGGGCCGTGATTGACCCCTGCCTGATGGAGTGCAGGTGTAGTGACCTGGTATTTACCAGAGAATGCCGAATCAATTCTCTCCCGGTGGCAGACTCACAGTCAGGACAACCCCATAGCACCACTGAGGAGAGATCAAGTTTCAACATTACTGTATCCGAATATTGGGGAAGAACATTGCTCGTATAAAATATATCATTCTTGATATAGCTCTTTTCTGGACTAGATTACTTTTTGATAATTTTGCAAAATAGTGGTAAAATCTTGATTTACCAGTGGCTAGCACAAGTTCATGATACTTACATGTTTTGTTCAGAAAGATAATCTCCACATACACCACTTTTCATTTATTTATTTATTCATTTTAAATAATTCCAATCACTATAAATAAAAAGCTACTGTTGGACACAAATTAACTAAACCGTGGTCACATGACTGCAATGTTGCTGGCATGTTCAGCATGTTGATGTTTATGACAACTTTTCTTATGCAAGTTAGCTAATTATTATCAACCTTTGATGGTATGTAAAATTCCAAAATTTACAAGTAAAGTATTTACCATCCCGGGTTTCCTGCCAGAATTTTGTTAGGTGAGGTGGTGACCTGGTGACCTGGGTTGGGCTGGGGTTGTGAAACAGTAACGAGCCGGGCATTTGCTGTTGTCATATGTTTTTATAATTAGATTAGACTCCCTTAGGCTGTTATTCTGTTCTGTTAGGTGATAATACTGGGATCTCCAGAGGGTCTATGAACAGAGATGCTGCTGCAAGTGTGTAGTGAGTGATTCTTCTCTATAAATAAGAAAAGCCGGTAGCACTTGTGAACTTTTCTTACAAAGGTTGTTGTTTTAATGTTGACCACAACCACAGTAGCCTGTGTTAATGTGTGGAATAAAGTAGCAGCTAAACCCACTAATCTGTGGGTTTTGAGAGACGTCACAATACTACGCATACATGGATGCAAAATCTGATTATTGTGACCAGTTTGCATTGACTAATCATATTGGCCAACTGGTACCTCGTATTTCAGGATTTATAGTTACCAATTTGCCAATATAGAGTTTTGGTTTTCTTGGGTTTTTATTATCTTTTCTCTCTGGGCTCTGGGGAATGACCAAAGAAAGGAAATGGAAGTCTTGGACCAGATACCCACTGGCTCTACCAGAAGCACCAAAATATTGGTGCTTGCCCCCAGAGGCTAATCCATCATCAGACAACAGCCGATGGGTTCTTAGATTGCTCACTGAATGGCTTAGTCAGTCAGTCATGGACATACACATTTATAGGGCTGGTCCAGCCATAAATAGGAGCCACTGTCAGTCAGGCAGTGTGTGGTCTCTTCTGCTCTGTGTTAATACATTTTTATCTTTAGGAAGCACTTCAGCACCAGTAGTATAGTGGAAAATCCACCTTGGTTTATAGTTTTATATTTTCATCATTTTCTGTAAGGGGTATTCAATCAACTGTGAGAGATGGGAAATGGAACTGAGATTCTACCATATGGGACTTGGAGCTCCGTTCTGAGATGTCAAGTAACGTTAAAAGTAAAAGTTTTGTGACTGAAACTGAAACTCTTATCCCTCTACAACATTGAAGTTGAATATTGACTTGGCCACCTACCTGTCTTCAGAGCAACCCTACTGAAGCATCAATAGACAAGACGTTAGGTTGTAAAGTTCACCCATCTCTTCTAGGGGCCTAATTGGAGATGAAGGTCAGGAGACGTGTATGTTCGTATTGGTGTATTGCCTTTATGGATCCAACAAGAGGTGGTGAATATGTATGTGAGCAAGCTGTGGAACAATTCTCCTCTTGTGCCTTGCTGCCTTTTTCCATTTCAAAACCTGTTATTTTTATTTTTTGATATCCACAAAACAAATTCAAATGTCTCTTATCTTCAAGTAACCAGACAGTGAGAGACATATTAGAAAAGAAATGAAACTAAATGTTGTGTGACAAAAGTGTTTTCTCCAGCACAACTTTTCCATTTAGCCAAGTTCAACCAGGTATCAGAATGAAGTGCTGAACAGTTCTTTAAAGCTGAAGCAGGCTGGACTGCTGTGTTACTGGAAATTAGGCGAGACGATAATTAGCTCCAAGTGGAGGAGAGACAGAGAGGGTGGAAAACAGGTTTGAGTGAGATGCACTTAAGCACACACGCAAACAAACAAAAACAACACATACGGTATGAATTAAAATGTAACAGATGTGTGTATTTATTCTCCATGCCACCACATTACTCTCTCCAGATGTTGGCATATGGCTCAGACGTATCTACTGTTTATTGTCTGGTAACTTCTAATCACAATAAAGTGGTGAAGTGGAAAAAAAGAGGGAGCAGCATGATGTTTAAAGTAAGCATTTGAAAAGGAAAAACTGCTGAGATTAATCTGCACTGAAAGTAATACTGATAGAGGTATCTTAACTATGTCTATCTTATCTAAACTCAGTCTAAGGTTGGTTCGAGGCTAGAGGCTGTCTTAGCACCAGTTCTTTGGTTTATGACAACCTAAGCACCAGCCAGAAAAAATACAGGATTATCATGACCAAATGTGCCAAAAACCCTGGAAAATCTACATAAAAAATTGAATTTTGTGGTTAATTTTACTATTGTAAACCAGTTAAGCTATCGCAGGTAGCACAGATAAGCAGCATTGGTCCATGGAGGAGACAACTTGTCTTCTGGGCTTGTGGTTTGGGATAGGACCAAACAAAACTGGAGTCTGCTTCAAGGGTGAAGGCAGTATTTGAAAAAGTGCAGCAGGTGTTGGCTGCAGCGTGGTACCAGAGGAACATTGAATAGATTACAAACAAACTTAAACACTAAAAAAGAATAATAGGGATCAAAAGAAGGACTTTAACCATAGCATCACTGGTCGCCCAAGGAATAATCTGAAATATTTCAACCTCAACCTCAAACTGAATCTGTTGAGTATCCCAACTTACTGGAACTTTGAACTCGGCTGTACCTATGCTAGAATCACAAGTGCCTCGTTACCAGGTGATGGTGAATGGGGATTTCATAAAACCACCATCACTTCTGTGCTGCAGCTTGCCAACGCTATTCAGCACTGGTTTATACTAAGAGTCCAGAAATAGTAAGATTTGTTTGCTAATAGTATCTGACAAGCCTTAACTAGTATGTGGCAGGAGCATACTCTCTCATTCCCAGTAGAAACAAATTATTTGCAATGTAGATCACATAATAAAGATTTGTTTGAACTGTTTCTGTACACAAGAAAAAGGGAACATCTTTTTTCCCATCAGCTACTGACTAGATAGTTGGGGGCAGTGATGGAGGCGCATATTTTATAATGCATTGCTGCATTTTAAGATCTTTTTTATTTAGCACAGGACACTTTTCTTTCTCTTTACACTTCTTGTCTAAATAGATGTGTCTTAAGTGTTTTTAACTCAACCATGCAATTAATTCATCAATAAAGTGTAAACAAGTATAATTAAAGCTAATGTTATGTAGTCCTTCTGTGGACTGGGTGTCTGTGAACGAATGAGAGAATGGTATGCTCTACAGTTAGTCTCCCTTCCTCTCTCTGATTCTGTCAGAGAGAGGTCAGCCTGATGCAATGGCCATGTGACTTGGAACCTAAAAGTCAATTTAACATCGGAACAGAACAAAGCTGCATTGACCATCACAAGTGCCTTATGGCTTATGGCCAGTTGCATTAGCTGTGTGAGTATGTGTGTGTGTTTGTGAACTGGGCTGGTCAAGAGGTTGAGTAGTGCTATTGTGTAGTCTACTCCTGTATAACCTGTCTGTATAGACATACAGCAAGACAGGGATAGCAGCCAGAATGAGACCTGATACATGGCATTGCCTTTCTGCTGATTGCTGGGAATCTTGAGGCCTGTGAGTTTCCCAAGGCGGACAAACAACCAAGCTATCAGTTTAATTCAGACAAGAAAAACAGGCAAACAGGCAGACAGGGAGAATGAAGACAAGTAAAAAGCACAGGCAGGAGAAGAGTCACACAAACAATAAAAACATTTTATAGAAAAGTTGAGAATGCAATTAAATAAATTGCCGGGTGAGGTAAGGATCAATCCCATTAACTCAACTAAGATTATTAAGTTAATTAAAGGTACAGGGCATAGTTTCTGGTGACATCTTGTGGCATAGATGCGGATTGCAACCAAGTGAGTATCCCAAGCGTGCAGGAGAACCTACAATGGTTGTGAAATTATGTAAAGCCTTATTTAAAGCCATTGTTTAGTTTGTAGATTCTGAGCTACTGTAGAACCAGTGTGATGAAACAAGCGTGGCTCTGTGGAGGGGGACCTGCTCCCTATGTACATGTATGTTTAACCAGCTCATTCTAAAGAAATACAAATTTGACACACTATGCCTTCAAGTGTGTGATAATGTACCAATACATTATATGTGAAAAACTATAGTTTATACTAATAGTAATAATAGTAATAATTACATTTAAATCATTACCAAATGTTATTATCCCATCCGCCCTTATCCAGAGCCCATCATGCTGCTTGTCCTGGGGATCCCAAAGCTTTCCAAGGCTAGATGGATGAATTAACTCTTCAATGTACTCTACCTGTGCTTGAGCCTCTCTTGGATGGATATTTTAGAATTACCTTCAAGGGTGGCTCTTGAACAGCATCCTTATCAGGTGGCTAAACCATTTCTACAATCCTGGCTCCTTTCAATTCAAGGGAGCAGTTCTACTCAGAGGGTCCCTCTGGAAATCTATCATGATGTCTGGCACCCAGGATAGCAAAGTAATGTTGGTTATTTGTTGCACACTCTAGTACTGTTAGTCACTATCCAGAGCTTGGAATGTAATGTGATGGCTAAGATCAAGATCTTGATCAGTCTTCAGTCAAATTGTCAAACACGATATATACAGTACAACGAACAAACATCGTTTGTGTCACCATGCTTTGCCTATCTCCCTATTGGGTAACAATTCACTACTTTGAGAGGTACTTTTTGCAAAAAATCACAGGTCCAGAGGTGGTCCTGGCCACAACATTAGCTGCGTCTTATTCAGCTAACAAGTATGGAAGGTATGTCAGTTTTCTAGCCCATTCTGGTGATGTTGAAGGGTTTGGTGTGCCTTGTTGCATGTTTACATCATAATTTTAAGCCAACCTAATAACTTTATTTTCCATAATGGTACATACTAACATGTTTAGCCCTCATGTCACACTGTGGCTTGGAGAAGTTATTTACTTGTATGATTTTGTATATGGCATGATTTTAGTGTGCATTTGGGAGTGTTGTGTTGCAGACGACTCAAATACACATTTACTACATGTGATATTCGTGTTGTGGTGCATCAGCACCAGCCTGTCCCCTCAGCTTCCCCTCCCTGCCAGTTTCAGATCTTACACTGCCCTGGCACCTCAAGTCAAAGTCTCCCCTCCTCTCAGGAATCTCTGTTCCTCTCCTGAGATAAAACAAAGAAAACAGTCGTTTGACGCATCTGTAATCACCATAGCTATATCCGCTCAAACTGAGGGATTTTAATTTGCCGTGCTTTTAATTTGTTTTCACAGCAGTTTTCAAGCAAATTGAATTTGTTAATTAAAGCAGCAAAATGAAATGCTGAGCATTATTGACGAGATGCTAATTGGGTTAGTGTGGAAATTGGAAGTGGGGGTGAAGTGGGGGCTAACGAGAGTTGGGGGGGAGGCAGGGTGTTTTGGGGTATCAATAGTCAGGACAAATCACATTATAAACAAGCGCAAGAAAGGCTACATGCCAAGTGGCCCCATAGCGGCACCATTATGGTCTGTATTGCGCGCATTCACAGCAGATCTCCGCAGGCCTGTTTTGGCAGTCGTAGACAAACACTGAGAGACAGCCTTACTTCCTCCTGGTTTTTGTCCAACACAAACACACACAAAGCTACATTTGAAGACATGGATGCACACACAAGCATACACACGCACTGTAGCATCTGTCTTGTTCCATCAATAAAGCCTTTAGAAAAAGAAAAGTATGATATATTTTACACACAATACTACAGTGTAGATGCATTCATTAGGGGTGAGCGTAGGATTTTATATGATCTCTGCAGGTTTTACAATACTTGAAGCCCTGGTGATGTTGCATTGCAGTACAAACTGTAAAGCTTGCTGAGAGGATCTGAGATTTGTAACTTTGGGCTACATGAATTAACTTGGTTCACCTGAATTGACGTTATTAGTAACTGCCCCTTGATCCATGCAGCTGTCTCCACTTTCTGGGGTGCTTGTACTTGACTTCTGTTTATACAACTGAGGGGAATGACATTTTTGACAGCGTTAGGCCAATCACTAGTGGGCGTTTTAGTAGTGGAGGGGAAACAGAGTTTTTCAGAATAAGTGTGTGAGAAGGCAGAATGCATTGCTGGTACATGTCTAACTAGCTGCTAATTTTAGACCAAATAGACCAAAAAATTTAAATAAAATATTAAAATAAAATATTAAAATGGGAGAATGGCAAAGGGCTTTAGTGCAATCTCATAAGACAGATACACACATATAAACATTATGTATTTGGCGACTCCCACAACCAGAGATACAAGCACAACCCTGAGGCATGGGATGGACAGCAACAATTTATATTTATCTGAACAAAAAATCTTATTATAAGGTGTTGTTGGTGTAGGCTTCAGAAATGGCAAATCAAATCAGCTGCTTTCTCCTTTTAAAAGCAGCACGCTCCCAGACATAATGGACTGGAAGGAGTCTGGCTCCTTCTAAGAGGAAGCTGATGAATTTTTGTGGGAGACGCACATGTTCCCAACTACACTTATACTCCAGACTACAGCAGCATGCATACAATACAAATATAGATCAATTCAGACAGGCTTTCAAGAGCAGAAAATGTCCCTCTTTAAACTGCTTTTATATCACAGGAGATATTGAAATGACCAACACTGAGACTGTTTACAAGAGGACAATGCTTTCTGTGCACTTAGGCAACAAAACACCCGTCGTACAATACATTTTGCATTTATTCACTCATATCTGAATAATGCACATTACATTCATCCGGTCATTGAGAGATAATGGCTGAACTCTTGACAATCAATTTGAACTGTAACATTTACTCTACCACACGTTGTTTGTTGCAACTGTGCAGATCTGTCACTATCTGTCTCGACTACTGGCCTGGCCATAGTGAAGCTGATTCTACTCTAAAGGTAATGGTCTCCATAACTCAGGCTGGAGGATTCACCTGCTTTATAATTGTCAATCACAGACAGCGACTATTTCTCTGGTATAAATAGGGTCCGTCTTGGCGCAATGCCATCACCTTCCTTGGAGTATGTCTGGTTCATTCACTTTGCCAGATTTTTTTTCTTTTTTTTCCCCCATTTTGTTTTGTTGCATATCTGCTGTGGTAATAATGTGGGTAGTCTGTCCCATGCTTGGCAGAGAAGCTTATTTTTATGTTGTGGAGTGCTTGGTTGGCCGTGTATCCTGTGCTCATAAAAACGCTTCGGAAAAGGTTTAAAAAAGAGGGGAACATAATGTGATCATGGAGCTGACATCATGGCCTTTTTGAAGGAAAATGCAAAGTGAAAACCGAGCCTGGAAAACGACTTTGTTTACCCTGGAACAAATTTCAGAGTATTGTTTGCAATTCTTAACAATCATTATCATTATTAAATAGTTTGTGCGTGTCTGTGTGTGCATACATTCGCACTTGCCTCTACATATGTAGTAAAGTGTCTTGGCCCCCCCGTCTAACAGTCTAGTATTAAACATCACTCCTTAACCAGCTCATTGACCCCTCAGAGCTCTGCTGAGCTGTTCAGTACTAAGATCGCTCTGTCTCCCTCTGGGCACGTTGGCCCAGTGCACTACTAATGAGAAGAATTCACTCATTTGGCTTGACATATACACGGGTGAAGGACAGAGGTGCCGGGTTGGTTGGAAAAAAAAGGCATGAAGAAGGGAGGGAAGGATGAAAGCGGGCCGGAGAAAGCGAAAGAGTGTAGACTGCAAAAGACGTGGAGAGTTGTTTGGAGAACACAGCATGAGAGGAGGGGAGAAGACGACAGAGGGAGTGAGAGGGGGAGAGGAGCAGCAAGCTGGGCGATACGCTGAGCACTGGCTGAATTAGGGAGGTGATTATAGCACTAATTACAGACTGAGCGCTTCATTGATAACTTCCCAGCCTACACCTGACAACGCTTACTGCCCTGTTCCCGGTGATGTCGGAAATAGGCGAATACACACACATGCATATTAAGAACGTGTTAAAGATTGCATCGACCAATCCGGACCAGGCTACAGTATACTTGCACATTTTAAATACAAAACAGAAAAGGCAAATCATACACGTCGCTATAAGCTCCTCAGTGCCTGATTTCCTGATTAATTCATGCACGTCCAGTAATTTGTTACTGTGGGGGTCACGCAGCATTTTCCATTTGCAAGATTAAAGTATATGCACTGTGATTATGAGGTGTAAATGAAATCTGGATAGAGTCTAGACATGAAAATGCAAGCCAGACATTTTTTTTCACGTCCTGCATCCTGACAGCACTGATACTGTCTGTCTCTCCGCTTGTACGTGTTGGACCAGTGGTTAACGCTCCTGCGTTTTTGTGGCCGTTTTATGTGTTTGGATTGATATTTGCTCCTTAACCAATTGATTTTATTAACCGGGGCCCGGTCTAGTTTAAGGTTATGCCTCTGTCCTTGACCACCCTGACAAACAGATTGAATGCACTGTACAGCGTTTCTACAAGGTTTCTATTTCTACCAATTCTATCACATAATACCCCATTTAGAGGGTGAATTTGAATGCTATTCATGGTGGCTATTACCAAATGTCCTCATCTAAGAGAGTGCACTCAGCAATACGAATCAACCTGAAAGGGATTGAATCGTTGGGTGCCACTGTATTTCATGCTGCCAGTAAATATATCTATCTTGTTCATAACAATTTGCGGCTCTGTGTTTTGTAATCATAAAAAAAGATAAGTTTGGGAGAGATATGAAAGCCGTTCTTTTGAGAGAGCTGATTACAGCAGGCACCATCTGTGGGGAGCACACAGCTGCCTGCCTCATCAGAATACCTAATATTCCAATGGAGGGGCTCTAAGTACCTGGCAAACCCGAGTAGATAGATAACAAAGAGCCTATTAAATAACGGACAAAGTGGCCTGTGAAGGTAGGGGTGGGGGATGTGGGAGTGTGTGGTGGGAATTAGTCTTTTAGCTGCACACACACTCTGAGATGAGATAGCCCGAAGTTCTAATTAAAATTCTCATTCCCATCTAAGGTGGTAATTTTGATCTGAGGAAGAGTGGAAAGTTTGATGTCTTGCAGACAGCCTACTCTTCTTCTGCTTCTTTCTCTCTCTCTCTCGCAGTCAAAATCAATGTTATCTGCCCAACCTGGTAACTGGAGCCGTATTATTTACAAAATAACACCCTTGCCACAGAGCAATACAGTTTAAAACACATGAGAAATCAAATTTCTCATAATTTCCTGTGCCTTTCCAATCAGATTAGGATTTTCCTCTGTGCTTCCGTGTCCTTTTCTCCTCTGGGTTTCTTTGAGAGGTCCTGAAAAAAAAGGCCAAGGTTACATCCATACTACTATGTTTTAACTGGGGCTGCATTGTGGTCTGAATGGCAAAAGTAAAGACTCCACTTCATGATCGGGTCTTATCAGTTACAACCTGTCCACAAACAACAAACTACATCAGATATGCTGCCCTTGCAGCCATTTTCTTGGGCAAGGTAAGTTAGCCAGTAAAGGTTTACATCCTGTTTTTTTGCATTTAGTAAAGTATTTTGAGTTGGTGGCATTAAACCAAAACATAACAGAAAAAACAGAACAGTATATGTAATGTATAGATTATCAACAACATGAATGAACAATTCCAACCTAAACTGAAGCCAAGTTGTGTATAAAACACAGCTGCTAGCTAAAAGCACATGTTCCACTGAACAGAAAAACGTTCTCGACCAATGCAAACATTCAACAATATTTTGCACGTTATTCAGAAACAAACAGTCTCCAGGGCAGAAGCATACAAAAACATATTCAGAAATATGTATTTAAAGCTGTTTGTGTTGCCAGAGCTCAACTGCATCAACTGATGCAGATTGTATTAGCAGCAGGAGGCCTGCAGCCAAACATGTGCTGAGCAAGCACAAAGAGCCAAAGGACGCTCACTCTGACACCATCAACACTACTGACCCAACTTTTAAACCTATTTATCTAACTTATATTATCTTACATTTTGTTTTAACTGGCATATTAATGTAACTTTAATGATTAGTTTAAAGACAGCACATTAGTGCTGACAACGCATGTCGCATTACCTAGAAGATTGACGTGCCTTGCTTTTGAGATTGTATTCCCTCCCTTGCATTTTGCCTTCCCCTTGTCTTTGTTTTTCAGTTAAGTGGAGCCAACCTTTTGATCAGCCATCCTCACAAACAACGTGGCTGACGAATAAGAAATGAAGCAAATGAAGCGATCGATTCTTCTTCGATTGGTTTGCACTTGTCTAGCAATTCAATTTTATTCCAAAAACTTTATCAGATACTTGATATATGTAACTTTGGGTTATAGGACCCACTCAACTCAATAGCAGTTATGATAAGCTCAAACCATATTGATTTTCGGGTATTGAAAAATGTGGAACTAGGTCTTTAGTAGACCCGGGTTTTGATCCTCATCCCTGGTGGTAATAGCTTTGCAACACTCTGCACAACTGTGATATACATCACAACTGATCATGGGAGCGGTCAGAAGATCAACAGGCTCACACCTTCCATCCCATAGAGGTCAGGGATCTCTTAAATGCTATTTTTTTGCAGAACATACATTATGCAAGGCAGAGACTATATACTATAACTAACCCCCACGCCTTTCCCCTTTTCTCTGTCCTTTTTTTCCAGCTCATTACTCCTAAACAATTATATTTCGGTAGAAAGCCTCTCAGTCGCAGCCTGCTGCTGGCTAAAATGAAAACACTCAGTGTGGAGGCAAGACGATGGATCACAGTGTCAACGCCAAAGTTATCATCACCTTGCTTGATTTATATTTCTTCTGTGCCTTTTTTTTCCTGTGCACTCTGCAAACATACAGACATGTGCGCACACACGCACGCACGCACACACACACACACACACAAAGAAAGTTTTCTCAGATGAGCAGGCTGCCTGCGGTGGCGTTAGGGGGCCAACTGAATGGCCATCATTCTGATAGAGCGCCTTCATTGAGGCTGTAAAATTAAACAGCCAATTTCACCTGGTAATTGGATAGTGAAATATTCGTGGTCAAACTCCCTGCCGTGAGACAGTGGGACGATGCAGTGAACAGTGTGAATACATAAGGCAGATCATCACATTTAACAGTGTAAAACTGCCAAAATGTGTACGGCACCATGTTACGTCTCTGTCCACTTGCAGACTACATGCCCTCTCGGCCGTTGTGGGATACTAAGAGCAGAGCCGTAGTTCACCTGAAGCTGCAGTCGCTATTTTAAATATGATGTGAACTTAGAGTAGTGTTGGTATTCACACTAGCATGTGTTAAATGATACATATCTCAGGGTCAGGCATTAATAATTCTTTCAGTTAGTCTCTCCCAGGCCGAAAAAAGCAGAAGCCTTAATTGCCATAAATACACTCTAATTAACAGACTGGAGCTCCTGTGATGTTTTTCACCCTCCCCACATTCATGCAAAAGTAGCATTTACAGTACGGTGTAGTATTTGTTAATTAGCAGCACTTGAGAGAGGGAGTAAGGGGGCTATACGCAGGCAGATGGCGATACCTCAGGGGTTAGCCTCCTTTTTCTCACCATACTGTGTTTGCCAATATAAGCTACGGAGACACCACCCTTGGGTGCTATGATCTCTGCATTGAGAAGCGGGATCCTTTGCTGGGCTCAAACACTCAAATGAGCCGTGATGACGGGCCTAGTGATACATGCCGCTGCCTCCGAGCCCCGACCACACAGGGATCCCCACATCCAGCCGCCTCTCCCCCTCCTCACTTTCCGCGGTCAGAACCCCGGGCTCTACCTTTTGAACTCATCTTCAGAAGACCTTTAAATGTTTTAATGAACATTTTCAGTGGACCACATGCAGCCGGTTCATTTGCTCCATTTTATAATTAACCAATGTGGAGGACTCTATTGTACTGGGTGTTAAGTACAGTTAAGACTGTCCTCACAAGAAACAACAATGGCTTAATTAGTTTGTTCAAATGCCGAGAATGATCTGACAACAAGGGCAGCCCTTTTTTTTTTAAAGTTGTTTAAATAATAAATGATGTTTTTGAGCACATTGGGGAGTAGTGTGAATTTTTTATTAGAACCACAAATCCTTTTTAGGGATCAAGTTGAAGTAGATGGTTGGATGAACGAGGCCTGTGACTTTGACATGGGATACCACTGTTGGTTTCGTGTTTCCCTCTGAACTTTTTCATGATGGCAATCACTCCCTAATCCTGAGCTGTGTGCTCCTTAGTTTGAACATGAAAATGAAGGCTTCCCCATCTTAAACCTGCAGTGCAGAACTTTTACATATAAATGAGTGTTCAATCCATACAAGTCCTTGACAAACAGGTTCACACAATGCTAATTAAGGCTATCACCACCAGGTAAACCCATCTGTATTTCACAGTAGACTTAAGATTACACTTGTAGGCATTTTTGTGCATTTATTTATGAGTGAAGGCACAGAAAGACAGACAAGAGAGGACATTCCAGGATTTTCCATTTTTCATGCGCACCGGTTGCTTCTTATGGTCACTTTTGGGTAGCCCATAGGAAACTTGAATGTAGTTAAAATAATTGAATCATACATTTCTTCTGGACTCTCCAAATGTTATCGTACCAAACCGATCAAAATATGGGTAGGAATAATCAAATTTGTGTTTGTGTGTGATTACTTTCACACTGCCAGGAGGAGGAGGAAAAAAGACAGCTTAAAGCACAAACTGAATCTAAATTCATGGCTATTTTAACCATAGCAGTGGACATTTGGTATTTGGACAATGTTATCGTGATGACAACGCTCATTTAGGACACTAGCAATTTGACTACAGTCCTATAAAAACTGTTTTTCAAAAGAGCATAATGCTATTTCAGGAAAGAACCAAAGTCACACTTCTTTATCAGCTGCTTAGCACCAAGCTTTCCAGTCAGAATCATTGTGCCTTATTGTAAAAGCATTTGCTATAATGGTGAGTTCCTTGACTACACCGTCTCCGAGTGAATTATTATGTCGCAATAAGGAATGTTCACTCATGAAATCTATTTTAACAAGCAAAGTTAGACCCACGCAGGCAATTTAGTGTTAGAGAGGGAAAATAACATTTCTTCACAGGCCTTGTTGGACAGACTCAAAACATGTTTGCAGTGAACACTAAGCACTGTGGGGAAAACACACAAACCAATAACAATTGAGGCTGTTCAACAGTCTAGTCAGCCAACCAGCCGAGCAGTCAGTGTCAGGGATGAGACAAGGCCATAATCCAATTCTGGTTTCTACACGGCGTCATGCCTTTACCTTTGACAGTGTGATTGATGTGTATGTAAATGTGTTTTGAGGAGGGCTGTGAGCAGCTAGTTAAAGCAGACATTTAGGGCTGCCTTGTCAAAGACGAATGGAGGGAAGGAGAGAGAGAGGGAGGGAGATGGAGAGAGGAGGAGGAGGAGGAGGAAGGAATCCAAAATAAAGACAACTATTGATCCATGAATGAAAGAAGATGGACACTAGGAGAGCCCTAGACAAGGCGTTATGTACCTCTTGAGCATCACTCTGAATTACTAGGGAGGCAGTTTGACAGCTCCACAATAGCATGCTATGGGGAGTCTCTATTGGACATACACCAAACAGGGAAAGGTTACTGCCTTTTCAAGTGCCCTCTCCATTGTCCTCCCTCACCCCTGGTCCTCCTTTTTCCCCTTCACCATTCCTTAAGTCAATAGAGAGGAAGCACCGAACATGAAGATAGCAGCTTCCCCTCATGACACTGCGAGTGTGCACGCGTTCGCCTTGACGTACGCGGGTGCTTCGCCGAGCACGAGTGAGCCTGCACGCCCGCTTTCTCCTTCATGTCACGGGGGGCACTAAAGTTTTAACAACTTCAGGGGAACAATATGCGGCAGGAACCTCAAATCTGCCTTCCCGTTTCCACAGTAACAAGGGGAAGGAGGAGGGAAAAGCGAGGGAGGGAAAGAAGGAGGAGGTGAAAAGTGGCGTCGCCATCACTCATGCAGACACCCGCTACAATTTGAAGCCATCAGTCACTGGAGTCAAGTCTTTGGCTCGGGACTTAGCATGCAGGCACAAGCCTGTGTAACCCGCATCAGTAATCTGTCTGGATATTGTCAATCTATTATCCTAAGCAGTGGGTGAACGCATTCATTTTCTGTCCTTCATGATGGACAATTGGACTGAAGTAAACTTCCAGTGATCAGACAGCGATAATAGATTATTTGGAGGTGTCTGATAAAAGCGTAATTCCTGCCACCGCTGCCTTTTGAAGCAGAGAGAAATGTGAAACTTAGACGCTGATTTAATTAGATCACATTAGATGATACTGATTTGATTAGATGGAATTGAAAGTGGGCCATATCAGCAGCGGGTTGTAACAGGATACACCTACTGCAGAAAATTATCTAATAACCAGAAGGAGGTTGTACTAACATACTAAAACTGACAAAGAATTAACATGAATGAAACATGGGCAAAAACAAAAAAAGCAAGAAGACACAAAGCCTCAGAAAATACATTGAATTTATTGCTTCTTTTGATTATTAATGCGGTTTTTAATAGTTTCTCTCCACTGGTTGGACTCATTTTCTGAAACAGAAATGACATTCTTACAACATGAACAAAGCTCCAGACTACTTGGCAATAGTTCACAGCAGAACTGAATTTCCTATTCGTTTTATCAAATTGCAAATGTATTAGTATTTTTTTTGAAAATGATTAAGCCTACAGTTAGCATACATTTAATTTAGAACTGAAAAGGGACTTTTGGTACTGCAATGCATTTTGAAATGGCAAACATGCACGTCAGATTGCAGAGAAGTTCAATACACTCACTTAAAAATCCCATTTTGAATTGCAAAATTGGTGTAAAGCAGAAAATGTGTGCAGAGTTTTGGAGACTTGAGAAGAGGTTTCACTCTTTGTGCGTCAGTTTAAAAAACCGTGCTATGCTAATGGCATTTAATTTTTTACAAATTTGAACAAAAAATGTAAAAATGGTTACAATTTTCCTGGCAGTATGAGGACACTGTGTGATGCCAAACTTTTTCTTTAATACACAATGGGATTCTGTAAGCTACACAAAAAACAAAAACGGACTGGGCTGAGACTGAGAGGTGGACATGAGGGATATTTAAATGGTCCTCTGCCATACTTACAAAACATCTAATCATTCCTACACAATGCCTTTTGGCACGGGCTATTGATATGAGAAAGAAATTTAGTTTTGAAAAAAGTAAAACATTTTGGGAGAGATATGAGCTATTGCAGGTGAAAAGATATATAAACTGTAAATAGATAGATAGATAGATAGATAGATAGATAGATAGATAGATAGATAGATAGATAGATAGATAGATAGATAGATAGATAGATAGATAGATAGATAGATAGATAGATAGATAGATAGATAGATAGATAGATAGATAGATAGATAATGTTATGAATATAACTACGCAGGGACTCTATGATCTATATTGGAATGAGCTTCACTTTCGCTCTATTTTTCAGCATAATGCTTCTATATTTGTGCGTGCGCCTGCCATTCCGCTGACATAACAAGCCGAAAGTATATGTAAGTGTTGCTAACTCATTAAAACACAAACACAGAGGAGGTTTTCATTTGAGAGATGGGCCCTTTCAAATTCCCTCTTCCGCAAACAACGGAGGATGCAAACTTGAAAAGAAAAAAAAGGCACATGTACATGACATGCTGCAGAAGTGTGAGGCAAACAAATTGAAAATGAAGACATTTTTCTTTGAGGCTGTTCGCTGATTCTCTTTCCCCCCGTGCTATCAATAGAAACCCCGGCATAGAAATGGCGAAATGGATTGACGGGAAACTGAATACTCATTTCCCACAAAATGTTTCCACAGCCATCAGATGGCATCAAACAATGAGACACAAAGAGATGGGGAGAGGGAAAGTGTGTGTGTGTGTGTGTGAAAGAGGGAGTGAGAGAGAGTGTTAGCAAGAAAGTGCCACAGAAAAAAAGAGACCCCATATACTTCCCCCATGCCCCCCTGTGCCCTATGGACCCTGCATCATGCTCTGCTGTGACTCTGATGAAAAGCAGGCCGCAATCCCTTTCAATTTGGCCAGTGTGCCCCAGTCCTGTTAAAGGCAATCGACTGGCTGAAGAGAGGCACTATATCACAATATGCAGGTGCAGACGAGCCCGGCTGAGGAGAGAGGAGAGACATGGCGCCTTAGGAGAGAGAAAGGGACGCTGGCATCCATCTCTCTAACACTTAGGCTGACGCTCAACCATAGGGGAGAAACACATGGGCACGCACACACACACACACACACACACGCACGCCCACGTGCCAGGGCAGCAGCAGAGCAAGAAAACGAGAGGAGAGAGAAAATAGAAAAGTGGAGGAAAAATGGGGCCCGTCACTTCCTTCGTTTTTTTCCTCCTTCTCAGGTAAAAAAAAAAAGAAAAAAAGAAGAGGACAGAAGAGAAGAGAAAATGTGTTTTGTGCAACAGGGGAGCGGGTCAGAGAAGAAAGGCAGGGTGGGGGTTGGGGGGGCCTGCCTGGAATGAGAGCGAGGTGTTTGTCCGCGGGTTGGATGCCCGCGTGGGCGTGGGGGGAGGCCAGTGGCCTGGCGAAAGCGGTTTGTTATCGGGGGTCTCCAGGCCCCCCCGGGCGTGCCGAGCCGCTGGCCCGTGTCAGGGGGGCCGAGCTCGGGGGAGGGTGGGGGAGGAAGAGCCGTCGCCCAAGGGTGGGGGAGGCCAACAGACTAGAGAGAGAGCACGAGAAGGCGGTGAAGACGGGTGGAAATTCTACATGAAAAGATCCGATTTATCCGTCAAATATTCCGTTGAGTGACATCCCCTGCCATTTCCTGCCTGGCCTAATTAGGATATCATGTCCAAGCGCTTCAACCAAACCACGTTTCCAATAAACTGTACTCGAGCACATACAAATCTTGACTCTTTCCAGGTGCTAGAAGTAAGAGTGCACGTTGAGATCAAGGACTTCTGATACACACTTGGCGGGTAAGAGCGTAAAACGTTCATACCCTCTCATCCACTCGAGGGGCCGCGCTTTGGGGACGTGGAGGAAATGGAAGCTGAGAGCTCGTAGTACAGGACCCGGTCAAGGAGTTGATGTCATGTGACATCCGATCTGCTTCATAGAGAATTCCTATCACACGCAATTGTTGAGTGGTGAGGTTTATAACTGTAGGCAAGGATAACGCCGCGGCAAGTCTGCAATCACACTTTCACCGTGACCTGTCAGTCATCTCTGGCTTTGGGCTGCAGCTTATCACTAAACATATTGGGTTGGATCAATCCTCTGTGTCTACGATTAAAAAATATTACGAACCCTGCAGAAATACCAACCAGTATGCAGCACATGCGACATACAAATTAGCTTGTAGCCACAAATTATTGGGTGTGTTGAATAAATACACAACAGAAAAATGTACAAAAATGTACAATGTACAATAAATACATACACACACACACACACAGGCAGGAGGACCTGAAGATAAACATTTATACTAAATTCACATTTTATGTTTTAGTGACTGATTTAAAAAAAAAAAGTTAATATGCTGTAGATTTTATGTTTATTTTATGCCATTATAGTAGAAATTCAGAGAAAAGGCTTAAGCTGATTTTTCAATATTTTATTAAAATTGATTTATTTATTTTTTGCCCTGCTGTGCTTCAGAGCTTCATTTTACTGCTTTGCTTACTCCCCAATGTGCCCTGGTGTGTAGTATAAAACTTTATGGAGAAACAGCATTCAGTTTTTATGCGCCACATACCTGGGACAAAATCCCAGAAAACTGCTACAATTCCCAGTTCTTTTAAATCAAGGCTGCTGAGAAAATAACCGAAACATAAAATACAACAATAGGATCGTATTATACATAACACAACTGGTCAAGGCAGATGGCCACCCACAGATAACCTCTGTGGATATATTGAATTTTGGATTATCACGATTAAAAATCGAAACAAACATTGGTGTCCTGTGGTTTATGGTTTATGACCGTCCCACATACTCAGACTGAGGAAATAGATCTAGTAATAAGAAAAGCTCCTCTTCGTCATGTCGTAATAACTAAGGCCACATTGCAGCCCATCGCATTGTTTTCTTGGTAGAACAGCCTAACACGTGACTTTAGATCACTGTAAAATCAATGTAAATGTCAATGTAAAACCCACACATCGGCTGATGTGATCATTACATACGCTGCATCCTGTTGGTTGTGTGTTTTGTGTACTTTATTGTCTTCTTGCAAGATTTGCACATCTCATCTTTTATCTTTGCATCTTTGGTTATTTTGAGGGAACCTAATAATAAGTTGACTTAAAATGTACACTCCACTTTTCCAACATATTGCTTGCTGATGATAACTGGTGTTTCATGTGCACGTTTTATTTGAACAAAAAAAAAAATTAATCAGACTTCATGATTGATTACCATGGGAACGGTTAAAGCTTCGAGCTTTGATTTTTTTTGGGGTCAGCCCTAGTTCTTTTTGGAAGCAGACGTTGAAAAAGGCGTTCTTCCAGCCTCTCATCTGCAGCTCTCATGTCTTTGTGACTGGAAAATACTGGAAACAGCCAGGTTATGGCTTACAGAGGAAGAGGGAAGGGAAGCCCTGCTGTGCATAGGATATCACGCTTTGAACAAGCAAAGCCAAAAATAGATAGTACCTTCTGCTTTCTAAAAGGAGTTTTGTGAATAGGTTTTCATCTCATTGATGCTATTCCTAACCATAATCATTAGGAACCATTCCTAATTACGATCCTTATCCGTTTTTGTTGACCTAGCTCTACTGCTTGCTATAACCGCTGTAGTTCTAGAACAACAAGTCCAAATGTCACCGTATGATAGCAACATATTTAAAAAAAACATCATAAATCAAGTGGGGGATGACAACCTAAGAATCGCTCTTAATGCCAGAGGCACACAGGAAGCCGTGTGTATGCAGATCCACATGCGTGTGCACCCTCACACGGGCAAACACGACCTGATGTTGACGTGCCGAACATTGTTCCTTTGCAAGTAACTTTTTGACAAGTTCCCCCACACATCCCGGAGTTGTATTCAGACATGCTAGACGGGAGTGCTGGAGAGCAGTCATGTAGAAAGAGAACGCTGTTACTGGAGTTATTAACAGGCTCCTGTGTTTCCCTCCTCTCAGCTGAGCTATTCAGAGCATAGCGTCCTCATCTGCCACAAACACATGCCGACAGACAGACGCGGCAGACGGACACGCCGTGCAGCCCCTCCACGTGCTGCGCAGTAATATGTTTTTTGCCCATTTACAACAAATTAAGTTTCCCTCAAAGTGAATTTCAAGCTTGGCTGCATTTGGAGGGCGAGCAACTCTCTTTTCATTAATTTTCATTCTTTTCCCCCCAAACAAATGATCTACTGTACAGCCCGCTCTGCTTTACGCTCCTGTCTTTTTCTTTCTCTTGTTTTCTCCCCTCTTTGTCTTCTCCACCCCCCCAACAACCCAGCTTGCTGGTAAATTTGGGCCGGGCAATGGAAAGCAATTACACTGTCAGAAAGGTGTATTCTGATTTATTAAAAGCCTTGAATGCTATCTGTTTTGTTCCCTGTTTGTTTCCCCCAGGGGAACGCAGTCTTGACACTCAAATGAGACAGAGTGAGTGCTCCCTGCTCTGTGCTCCATCCTCACAGTCATCTAGGAAGCAGGCAGAGTAAATATCCAATGGCAGAGGAGGACAGATAGACGACTGTAACACAAGTGCAAGGATGGGAATAGATTTGCCTCCAAAACCCAGGGGGTGGGGTGAGACACGAACAGACAAAGAGAGAGGGAGAAAGAGAGAGAGAGATGTGTCTGCTGACTGCTGCACAGGCTGTTTGACATCCTTCCTCCTCTTTAATTTCATAAGCCGGAGGGTTTCATCTATATCCACCGGCCCACAGAACTCCTGTTCACAGGACTGTAGGCCCTCAGACGTCAGCCCATTGCAGAACTTTTCATTAGCCTAATTCTTATTCATGCAAAGACAGGGGAGACAAGAAGAGAGAGACGGAGTGGGGAGAGGGGGGGGGGCACAGACAGAGAGGCAGAGCACAAAGCCATTAAGGTGTGAATAAGTTCCAATTTCCAAAATAAATATTATCTCTGTCTGAGTAACCCAAAATCTGTGTGCCTTTGTGCCAACATTATAATAAGGATCAACAAGGGGTCAGCGCTGCGTGAACATCCCACCGTCAAATCCAGAGCGCTTCACCTGTGATACTTTAATCTATTTATCTCCCATATTTTTACACACAGTTGACCTGCTCTGTGTAAAACTGTAAAGTCAAACACACCACAGACAGCCGATGTGCACGCCTGCGCCCCACCCCACCCTCCTTCACACAAGGCTACGCATTAACAACCGTGCTTAATGCATCCTCCACCTCCTCCGAATCTGTATCACCTCTCCTTCATTACCGGCTTCTTGATCGCCAGAGATGGGAGCGATGCCGGGGTGGGGGACGTGTAATAAAGCATGTAGTATCCTGGGGGAACCATTGGCTGGAGATAAGAGGCCATGCAGCACTATAACGTGGTGACATAGATCATAAACCTGCTTATCTTACGCTCCCTCTGGACCAGCCTTTTTCGTCAACTGTCTGGGGCCAAAGGACAGTCACGACCACGGCTTTTTTTTTTTTTTTTTTCTCAGATTCCAGTGCTAAACTATAGACGGTGCCCCCCTCGCTAATGAATGAGAAAGAAAAGCGGCATAAAAAAGAATCGTTGCCAAGAAACCTGCAATGATACAACGATGATGATGATGTTTCCATCTTTGAGGAATTTCCTTTACACACCGCAGGCAGTGATTAACATATTATTACACAATGAGTGTAGTTCTTTTATCCACATACTTGTTAGTTGCTGCCAAGGAAAATGCTAAACTTCGTGAGGCCAGCAGAGAACAATTTGTGACATGGAAACAACATGGGGGAAAAAAGAAGTAAAGCAAGAACCCACGAGGTTATTGATGAGCAGGAGACGATGAGATATGATCATCAAACACATGTTGAGCAAAAAGTATGCAGGGATCATCATGTAGCTGTATTCCATAATTTGCCTTTTTCTTTTGCATATGCCTTTAAAAAAAAAAAACATATTTCCATGTTTGATGTTAAGTCCACAGTTAATGCGTTCATGAACAGTCTGCCACTAAAGAGGGAAAATGTGATGTTGAGCTGTTTACCTCTTCGCTTTGGGAAAAGCAGTTTACTTACTTGAGTGGTGTCAACCTGCTTGACTGGTGAAGTGCTCCAGTCTGCCTTAAATACACGCTAACAAAGCTATACAAAACTCTGTGTTTGGGGGGATTTTTAACTCTAGTTTGGCGGGGAATGCGTCTCATTTGTATGTAGAGCAGTAGTTAATGATATGAACTCGTTTTGCTTCCGTCTACAGTCCCAGTCAGAAGTTTGAACTCACTTTGTCATTCAAGTGAATGAGAAAGTGATTCTAAATATTTATCCGGGGCTGGATGTGACTGAAACCAAGCCAGTGTGGACTTTCCCTTCTCCACTGCTGCAACACAAAGCGATAGATGTTCACATCTATCATGTGATCGCCACAATGCGGCGTCACCTCATCCAAACCATAAAGTGCTGATTGGCTATTCAGGTGTTGGCCTTCTGGAGGAGCCAGTTGGTAGTTGGAGGGCACTTTTCATTACGGACCAATCACGGAGCCATTCACAGAACGGCTCGCGTGTCGAGAACTCGGCTCTCAGAGTACGCTTTCAGAGAAATTTGGCATTAATTAGCTGCAGTAATTAAAACTGGCACTTCGTCACAATGGATGCTGTTACATTACTTGATGACAATGTACGATGAGCAAAAACCCACTGCTTAAAAGATATGAACGGTGTCAATCACTCTCACAAAAGACAGACTTGTGCTCTTCCTAATGTGTTAGACAGCTCAATTATTATTATTTATACTTGTATTAATGCGAAGGGAAATATGTTTCTTTAGGTTTGTGTATGCAAAAACACACGCACATCTTTCTTTTGCAAATTCAGTCCAGAAAGAGTCCAAAACTACAACTGTGAATTCTGCTTTGGACTTGCAAATCATTTTATTTATTTATTCTAAGTTTGATCTGTACATGATGAGGAGCTTATCCGGGTTCTTCAAACATAGTAAAACAGCTGTTTTGAGGGAAGTGATGTGCAGTAATTTGCAAGTCCGTTCTTTTGCATCTGGTCGATGCAAAGGAAGTTTGCGATGTGTCATCTCCGTGTCCGGTTATGCACAGTGGCAACATGGCCAGCCTGTGGTGTTGCTTTTCTGCGTCTCCATCAGTTTGCCCGGCTCTGGCTCCTCCAGTGTGGCTGCTGACCTTCTCCTCTCTCCACGGCTGGAGTGGCTATTGATTGGATCTTGGCACACAGTGTACAAACACAGAGATAAGGAGAGAAAGAGAGAGAGAGAGAGAGAGAGAGAGAGAGAGAGAGAGAGAGAGAGAGGCAGCCAGGCAGCTATAGCTGCAGTTCCCACTCCACTCCCCTTTTTGCTCCAGACACGGGAAAAAGGAAAAAAAAGAAAAAAAGAAAAACCCTGTTCTTTGAGACTCCACTTCCACTGAGCAGACACCCAGACATGGTACCTGAACACTGATAGTAGACCGGATTAGGTCTAAAATTCAATCACAACAGTCTAAGTGATGTTAAGTCACTGCAGCTGACAGTGACCGCTGCTTCTGTCGAACACGGCCCGAGTGATCCATCATAATCTCGCTTTGATTTCTGAGATTCTAAACAAAAAAGTGGAGAGGACATCCTTGTGATTCTGGGATGAAGAGTTTTACTCAATATGAATATGTGAAAAAGCAAAGAATAACACTGTCATAGCTAATCGGAAAGGACATCATACAATCGTATTCCCTCTCCGAGGTCTCTCATTTATACTCTGTTCCATCTGGTCTACAGGCAGTGGCTTCGCTGTGTCAAAGGTGACTAATACTATCACAGCCCTGCCCTCCCCACCTGGCCTGCAGACAAAAAAACTCAAACTGCTGCCTCCACAACTCCTGGGCCAACGTTAGCAAATTGTAAGAAGGAAAAAAAAAGGAACAACTATGTCAAGAGGGGCACAACGAGGTGCTCCGGAAATCCAGATGGCCGAGGGACACTTGAGGACTGTCCAGAAGGAAGCGGTTTGAAGGAAGGAAACAGTAAGCGTCTTCTCAGAGAGGCTTGTTAATACGGTAGCGGGTCAAACACGTGGCAGCCAGAGGCTCAGGGGGAGAGGGAGGGAGATGCTGTCAGGATGGTCGACAAAATGTTCAGACGGAGAGGGACCAGAGCAGCAGACGCGGGGCCATGAACCCAGCAGAGCGGGAACAGGAACCCTTTTCCTCTGGGGAAAGTGAGGAAGTGTACTGGTATTTGTCTTTGTGTGTGTGTGCGTGTGTGTGTGTAGAAATGCACATATAACAAACTGCAAACATTTAAATACATAAATGCAGGTTTCAGAAGCAAGTTGAAAAGGGGATACAGATTTTGCAAGGCATTTTGCTCCAGAATTGAAATGCCCCAATGGGAAACACCTATTATTTTACCTTAATTCTCACACATTGACGTGGTAACAGCCTACAGGTTCCTGCCAAACCACCTCAGACTGTCTGCAGCCTATTAGGAACACAATCATACGGAGATAAAGTGGGACAGGCCTTGAAGAGATTTATAGCTAATGTATCAAATATTGATATTGATATTATAATGAACTGGTAGTGACATTTTTCTGTCTTTTATATTTATGTGACTATTACAGTGCAGTGCACATCTCTGACATTAACAGATTTTGGCAACTTGGAACACCTATCACTGATTGATCGATTGTTTCATCTATTCATTCATTTATTTATTTTCTATACCTGATTATTCCTCACTAGGTCAGGGGTATCTAGTTAACCATTTATTATGCATGTTTTGGACTGTGGGAGGAAGCCAGAAAACCTGTAGAAATCCCACGCAGGGAGGAGGTGCGAACTCCACACAGAAAGATCATAGACCGAGTCCTTCAACCTGCGACCTTCTTGCTGTGAGGCAACATCGCTCCCCACTGTGCCACAGTGTCACCCTGGTCAACCCTTCTGATGTGGAATTCAGAACTGAGATGTGACTCAAACACCACACCGAGGGTTTTGACAGAAGTGGTGTTATCCACAAAGGAGCCGTGTCAGGCAGGGGTGGACTGGCCCTCCTGGAGCATGGGGAGTTTTCCCTGTGGCCCGCAGCTTAAAAAGGGAGAAAAAAGAAAAAACGAACTTGTGAGCACAGAGCACTGTGAGGAATACCTGTGCATGGCCAGTAGAAAAGAGGCAGCCAG
The DNA here is from genome assembly GCA_036785175.1 of Eupleurogrammus muticus. Lineage (NCBI taxonomy): Eukaryota > Metazoa > Chordata > Actinopteri > Scombriformes > Trichiuridae > Eupleurogrammus > Eupleurogrammus muticus. The sequence goes on from JAYKQN010000006.1 coordinate 12,269,470, forward strand.
CCCGGTGCTCCATGGCAGCGCTTCATGGCAGCGCTGTTGTGATTTTCACTCACAGGCATAACTCATTGTCACAATTAAGGACGGATCGAAAAAAAAGGGGAGTGGAAAGGTAGGAAAAAAAAGAAAAGTCCTTGCTGGTGATGCAACTAAATGCAGAAAAATCCCAGCGGGTTAGTCAGTGATTAAAAAAAAAAAAGGTTGGATATCATTACCATGAAGCAAAAGCCCAATTTACACACTGGATAAAAGGGAGAACGTACTCATTGGATCAAGCTCTTTGAATGAAGTGTGAAATCACCCATTGGTTTCTATTTTAAGCATCCAGTCATTCACCCACAGAGGATTAGCCTTTTATGGCAGTGCATATGACTCTCCATCTTCACTCAGTCTTACTTTATGTTCACACTTTCTCTAACTGTTGGTATAGGCAGTGGTAGAACTACTCAAAACTTTTTTTTGTTAAGTGCAGCGAAAATACTACAAAAGTAGAACTCCAGTATTCTGGTGGATGGGTAATGAATATCTGCAAACTGAGTGTGGTTAGGGTAGAGGGTAGTTAACTACATTATAGTCAGTTACTGGAAAATAAGTGGTACTCCTGTGTTTTACTTTTTAAAGTTAGAGAGAATCGCATCACTAGTGGTGAACGATAAAAGAGCGAAGTCACTAATTTAGAAAAACTTGCAGGCAAAATACATTCTGCAATTATTTTAGAAACATAAATACAGTTTAAGATATTTTTTAGGACCCTCTCCAAATTTCCCTATATTCAATTTAAGAATGTTAGGGTACATCCTTTTTAATGTCTTGTTGGAACATTTAGCTGTGTTTCATCAGCATGACAATCCATCTAATCTACCATCAATCAATCATTTTTATTCCCTTACTTGTTTAACGTCTGAAATGATGAGCAGCCAAATTGGGGAGTTATGATCATTACTTTGAGAAATTACATTTGCATTCGTAAGTCGGTGGGGCACCACTCTATGTTTGCAACTGAAGTCGGAATTGTCAGCAACAGGGACCACATTGCGATGTGTTTTTCCAGCTGGACAGCTCAGCACTTTTCAGTTACAGGCCAGAGTTTATGGGTTAAGGCTCTCAATGGGAGCACTTGGAAAGGTTGGTTTGTTTCCTGAAGTAGTAGACTCCACTCAGGAAGAAAAAGATCCATCTAATGCTGCTTCTTACACAGCAAAACAAACACTTTTCAGCACCGGTGTATAGAGAGGGGTACGGATCCTTAACGGAAAGTTATTTTCCACCAGGTGTTAGTAGGTATAAAATATGTATAGAAATTTGGCTCTAGCTACAGTAAAAATACGCTACGGATATTTGGTCCTGTCATGAAGGTTATGGGGAGAGATGTGACTTTCTGCATCCGTGGCTTTAGCGTTTCTTAAAGGACTCAGAAGTCAGCCAGCTGTCATGTGAATGATCATGAGTGTGATCCATGTGCGCTGCGAGTCTCTCCATCGTGTCTCATTATTAGAGAAGATGGAAGCTCGGCCGCTCTGAAGCCAAAATCCTGCTTTCATGCCCAATTAAGTCAGAACCAGCTCTTTAGAATCAAGGGTTACTTCTTTGGACATTGCAGACAATATACATTTTTCATGTTATAACGAGATGAACAATTGTTACAAAAAGAAATATTTTTGTTTCAAGATTATTAATATTATTCTGGCGTGAAACTTTGTACCAGGGGTTCAAATCTTTAGAGATATGTGAGTTCCAAAAGGTCTGATCAGTCCCATTCTGTCAAAACACCACATTGTTGAGACAGTAGAGGGTAAGTTAAACATTCTGGAGAAACACATAAGAAAAACAACACCAAGCTGTTCTCACTACAGTGTAGATATCAACGTTCGTTTCCTGAGCAGGTGAATTCCCCCTTATTGTAAAGTCTCAATTTGTAAGAAAAGCAAAGGACATGTAAGAGAATGGAAGTGAGAATTCATATTTAAAATCCCCCTGGTTTGCCCTTTTCATTCATCCCAAACCTGTCAATTAGACCCTTACCCATACAACTCTACGTGCCTACCTGCGTTGTAAATCAGTAAACATACACACACACGGTGGCAACGAGAGCTGGAGGTTTAAAATTAAAATGAGCCAACCTTTTTTACAGTATCTGAGCCCACCAGTGCAGCCTGGATAGCAGTGATTTTGTTCCAAGGAATATATTATAGAAAACAAATTAGTCAGCAAGATAGAAGAATGCCAGTGCAAATGGCCCTGGCTCTTATTTCCATCCTTATGAGATAACTGTACCCACTAGAAGGTTAAAGCTATTGTGTGTCCCTGCAAAGACTCTGCCACCGAAAAGACAGCAATCTGTCTTTAAACTTTGATGCAGCCGGAAAGATCCTCGTTCCTTCCCCTCTGACCTGTGTGTGTTTGTGTGTGTGTGTGTAGATCCATATGTGCCAGAGATAGAGCGAGAGGAAAGGAGAGTGTAATGGCAAGAGGGGGAGCAGACAGAGAAAGAGATATGAGAGGGTGGGGCTGGGCTGTCTGCCACCCAGTCCCAGAGAACATAAAGAGAAAAATACGGCCATAAAACGTCTCTATGACTATGAATACTAATACTGACTCTGTGAGTCTGTCCTCTCTCCGTTTCCTCTGTCTCATTCAGAGGGATGACGTGGCTTAAAGTAAAGTGAAAATAGTGTTCTACGCGGGCAGGATTGTATAGTTAAATGTATGAACTAGATCAAGCCTGCAACACATATGTGGTGCAGATGGAGAGTGGAAAGTGCTGATGCTCACAAAATGATGTCTATAGATGTGTTTTTTCTGAGAGGTTGGTGGTGAGAATCAACAACTGAAGTGTAAAGATGAGGAATATACACACCGTTACAACAGCATGTAGCCCACAATCTAGTTCTTACATAGAGGTTATATGTTCCTAAATATATTCACCCAGCTACTGCAAGGTGTTACAAAGCTGATTGAACCAATTGTTCACTAGCTGATTTTTTTTTATTTTTAATTTGTGATTTTGCAAAGATTTTGACCATGATAATGCATTTTGCCCAAGTTGGGAAAAATCAACCTCATTTCCAATAATATCTCTGTAATAAACTGTGTAATCAAAGACACTCAGCTACTTTAAGGCCAAAAATGTCCCCAGTGATACCATTAAAACCGTAATTTTTGATCCCACAGCCATTACAGCATCAAATCATGCATTCTATTATATCAGGCTTTCAATCTAGAGCTCTGGCTTCAAAATGTAGTTTTTCTATTTTCCACCAGATTGAGCCATTTTCTAATGTTTGCCCTGTGGGAGATTTACATGTTATTTGCCTGTTTTCCACTAGGGGCATTATCGCCTAATTATGGAACACTGGAGACCAATGGAGAAAATGTATGAAACTAAAATGATGTATGTCTGTGTTGATAATGCTGCCAGAGTGTCTGTGCGTGCGTGCGTGTGTGTGTGTGTGTGTGTGTGTGTGTGTGTGTGTGTATGTGTGCTAAAGAAATGAAGTGAGCCACTGAAGGTCACCACAGTAAAACTGACATGCAAAGGGTTCAATTATAAAAATGATTAAATATTTATGGTGATTAAAGCACTGAAGTTGGTTAAAACATTTAGCTCAGTAAAACTGAAAATAATACGAATTATTATGTAAAATATGTAATATTTGTATGGCAACACGTGTTTCTGTCCTTTAATAACATCAATTCAATTTGTTTTGAAAGTGTATACCTGCAACTTACTTAAAACTTACCTACAGAACAATTGATAGAAACTATGAGTAATGAGTGTAACCTGGAAAGTCTACTTTTTACAAAATTAACACTAAATACAATGAGTGGGTTATGTAATCCACATTTACCTTTTCATTTAGAGTAATATTTGTTTTAGTGCTCTAAACTTATTTAGTAAACAACGGTTTGAAACTAGCTAGCTGTTACTAGAAATGTTGAAAAGACAAATGGATTCACAAAACTGTTGCAACCTAATCCTGATTACAGCCTACGGGGTTCATAAACCATGTGTAGAGTATTATTAGCTTTCTCATTCCTTCGTCATATTATTATCCCTAGGAAAGCGTAATTCACACGTGTGGAAAATCACCAAACTCTTCACAAAGGTGCAGACTCATGCCAGATTGCCTCAGCTGCAAAATTTGAAACTTTACATTCCCTAACAAATAATCTACACATGCTACTGCTTTGCACCCTCTTCTATGCCAGGGGTTGTGAGTTCAACCCTCAGCTGAGGCAAAATGAAAAATAAAAGGAAAAAGAAAAAATTGTAATCATATTGGAGAGATTCATTTTATGCTATTAAAGTTGATGGGACTCCATCAACTTTTTATTTGGTGAAATTTTTTTACAAAATTCTGATAAAAGACCTTTGGGAGTCCCAGAAACAAAAAACTGACTGCATTAACTGTAAAAACATAAATGTTATATCACAGCTTTTTAGAAAAATTACATTAATTTTTTTTCCATTGGCAACACTATACAATAGAGTAATAGGTTAATTGGACCGTATTTGACATTTACCCTCTTGTCCACGGTCACCAGTTTATCATGAATCCTAAAACAGATACCATTTATATATATAATAATATATAATATAATATTATATACACTATTATAGTACATTTATAAATACAAATTTGTGGCTGCAAAATACTCAATTGTAGCCATAATTTTGTCAATGAGTTCCTTAGTACTTAATGTCAGAGGTTGTGAGTTCAAGCTTCAACTTATGTAAAATGCACATCCTAATGCCAATTTTCTCGTATTTCTTGTTAGAATTGCCTCAATTTGCCTACAATTGCCAGGCCATTTCTGCACAGCAGGTACAACTGCAGTTGGACTGCACACAACACAAATGACCAGCATTATAACCGAATATACACAATCAATTTTATATGTAATTGATGTGGATCAACCGGTATTTAATTTATAGACATATTACTCTTAGGAATATATATAACTGTCTCATTAACTATTTCCTTGTTATAGTTCACAAGTTTCAGAGTTATATGCACATACATACACAACATGTTATGGTCAGGTGCTCCTAACAAATACCCGTACCCTCATGGAGCCCTCCTCGCAGCAAGCTTTCCTTGACAAATGTTAGGAGGACAGAAGAAAAAGTCGTAATCTCTCAAGCATTTCTAATGAGTTTTTCTCCTACAATTATTTGATAAGAGCAGACAAGACTGGAGGCAGCGTGTATGATACACTGGCTCCTACTACCGAGGTGAGAGCTCTGCTGATTACACACAGAGCTATTTGCACACACACACACACACACACACAGACATACACACAAACACTCACACCCAGAGGCTTACAGTCCGTCATTGCAGAGTGCAAGATTCCTAATAATAACATGAGAGGAATGAAGTTATGACCGGCAGGCACACCTAAGTTACCAATCTGGGTCTCCTTATTCTGAACGCCACACACACACACACACACACACACACATACACGCATGCAGCTCCAGCTGTAACCACGACCACAGATACTTTCCTCCGCTCTCGACTCACCACGCTGAGTCCCAGTTGCTCCCTCTGCAGGTAGGGCAGGTTCCTGCGCTCCAGGCTGGCCAGGTAGTGCTGCAGCCTGGAGTAGGTGTAGGGGTAGCAGTAGGCGAACTGGTAGACGTCGTCCTCCCGGTCGAAGCAGAAGGCGAAGGACATGACGTAGTTGCGGCGGTGATCGGGGCATCGGTAATAGTAAACGTTTTTTGGCGGAAGCCTCTGCCTGCGACATCAAAAGAGAAAACAGAACGTGTGTCATTTGTGAAGGGAGGCCACGAGGTCTGGAAGATTGAAGGACTCTCAGATGCTTCAAGTGAAAATGTGGAGAATAATGAGGGCACAGTTGTTTTGCATGAGATGGAAAATGTGCACAAAGTGTAAAAAACAGAGACATACTGTAAGTAATACAGCGAACAGAGTTATTCTGACACTAAAGTTACATCATCTTCAAGTTTGCCTTCATCCAGACATGAAGAGCTCAGCTGCTTATAAAAGATTTGGAAACAATGAAGATGTCACATTTAAAAAAAAATCCCATGGGGCAAATATCAGCTGATCAGTTCATATGGAAACTAAACAATTATCTGGTAAATTATCAAAATTACAATAACATAGGCAATTTAAAAAATCTGTGTAAAAGATTAAACTATCAAATCAGTTTGTTCTGTGACTTTTCTTCTTCATGTCACCTCAAGCTTTCCCTACTGTACCTTCATCTCTACAAACAGGAGAAGCTACTATAGAACTGCTGTTTCTCTTTGTAATTATACCATTTTCATTAGGGTTCAGTGCTTTGCAGTTCAAACGGCAGATCTCTAATGGCATATAGTGCTATATGTGATCTTTTTTTTCTAAATGTGTAATGTGCAAAGACATTTACTGGTCTAGAGCATGTCTGTCATGTTTTATTCATTATATCTTACATTCCAGTGTAAGTGTGCCTGCAAATTAGAAAAATTACCTGGAGTGGAGAAGCATCTGATCTGTCTACTAGTGAGTCATAGGTCGTGTGTGTGTGTTTTGTGCTGTGCGGTGTTCGTAATGCGCAGTGTGTTCAGTCCTGTGCCTTGTGTCGTGTTGTGTGCTTAACTGGATTGTGAACTGGCATGTTGTGTGTTGCACGCTGGGCCCACGGCTAAATAAAGCTGACCGCTCCTTGCACCTCGCGGACAGCCGATGGGGAACAGGACGGTTCTGCTGCAGTTCTCTGCTTAGTCGACAACTTTCCTTATCACACTCTTCATCTGACCATCTTCCTCTTTTTTTTTTTTTTACCCCTCACCACTGAGACATGGTAAGCTAGATGTAGTGTGCACGCCACTGACTGCGTTTGCCTCCTTTTCTCTTCTCGCCCTCCTGACTTTCTCCAGGTCTCTCTCGTCCTGTCCTGTCCTGTCACTCACCGACTCTGGCGTGACAGTCAACGTGAAGAACGCCGCGCTCTTATGGCGCCGCCGTAAGAGCTCTGGCAGACGCTCTGAGAGGGGAGGATAAAAGGAGGAGGAAGATGAGGCCGATGAGTGATTGGTGGGTTTGGGGCGTTTGGAGCAGGGAGAAAGGTGGAATAAGGAGATAAGGAAAAGATGAGAGAGCAGGGCGATGGCAGATCTAGGCCTGATACTGAGATATTGGGGAAGGGGCGGGGGCTAACGTAGCGGCTGTGTGATGGCAGGGCTGGCTAGTGAGCTAGGGTCTCTGCCAGAAGATCAGATGAAGATGCTATCGGGGGGCTGTGATAGGAACAGGACCCGATAATCAAACAGCACAGACTGCTCTGCACTAACTCTGACAGTCAACTTCTCTGTCTGACTTACCTCTGAAAAAACGAGGACAGTTTTATGTTCGCCCCGACACCTAATACATCAGGTTAGGATATGGACTTGTATAGAAATGTGTCATAAACACACTTGTGTGCATTTTCACTTGAAGACGTCGCTGCGGGTACCCGTTTAAACAAAAAAAAGCGAAATCTCCGGGTCTCTCGCAGACAGAGGGGGAAGAAAGGAGAGACGGGCTGGGCTGATTATTCCTTCAGAGGAGAATAAAGGAGAATGTATCTGCATGTGGCTATCTCAGCAGAATACTAATGCAGCTAGTGGCTAACATTACCACACCCTGCCTGCCCACAAGAGCCAGTCGGCCAGCCCTGTCGTCCAACCTGCAGAGCTGCTCAGAGGCGGAGGGGAGAAGAATTAATCCTGAAAAAAAAAAATAGAGCAAATTCTTTTACTGTTCCACTGATGGAGTCCCGATGTCATTAATGTACTCCGTGGTGGTCGTGGGTTTGAAGTAGAGCACACTGTGACTGAAACTGACCGGCGTGGAAAAAAAATATATCTCCACTTGACACACTAAGACACATGTACACACACACATACAATTCCTGCCGGCACCCCCTCAAGCACACATTGTGCATAGACCGTGTTGCCAGACCTCCGAGGTGCAGGTTAATTAAAATGAGATGACACCTCACCTCTTTAAATATTTCCCTGTTTGGCTCTTCCCATCCGTGCAGTCCCACTCGTCTCTGTTTCTCCTTCTCTTTCCCTCAACCGGGCAGTGTGTGTGACCTTGCCGGAGACTGGAAATGTCCTGGCTATTGATTTTAATTACCGCTGCTTGTCCTATCACAGCATCATAGTTATAGGCCTGGAGAAAAATATCTCTGTGACTTCATGTGGGAAGAGACTGCCTGGAAGGCCCCGAGCTTCAAGCCACGGGAAGGAGCCGCACCTGCTTTACACACCGCAGTCACGCACACACACCTAAAAAAAATGCACAAAATCCTCAGCACATGCACACTAACGCACACAGTCTCTTTGGTTTTTATCTGAATGGTGGCTGCTCCTGCTTGGCAGCTGGCAATTTGTTTTATCTAAATGGTGCCTCCCTGTGCCTCTCCCCTGCCCATCTCTTGACGTGGTACAGTGCCGTCGTTCCCAAACAGAATTATCACTGCGTGGGATGAGGAAAAAAATGGAGAAGCTTCCCCCGGATGATAACGCACTCACACATGGTTTTACAATTCAGTGATTACAGAAACATAGAGACACACACACACGCGCGCGAACAGGGAATATGCAAAGAGCCACACACTGAAACGGCGCAGCAAACTCATACTGCATGTAAGCCACATCAAGGTCACAGCCTTAAAGAATGAAGAGAGAGATGCAGACCAAAGAGGAACAGAGAGACTATAACACTAGACAAAAGCAGAGTGAGGCTGACAAATAGAAAAAGAGACAAGTAATAGAGACAAAGTTAAAAGAGAAAAGGATGACAAAAAAAGCAGAGAAGGAGAGTATGAAAAAGGAGAGGGTTTCATAGCTCGCAGGCAGCCTTTAGCAAAGTGTCACTTTGCTTGCCGGGCTTTTTTGTACCGCTGTTTCGAGATGAAGGCTTATAAATTGGTAGCTTTCACGCAGACATCTTTCATGCGGGCGACATCTTTTCTATATTTTCAAATCAATCAAGTGCAGAGGACACGCCAATCACGGCCGCTCGGAGCACTCTCGCAGACAAAGGCGAGAAACGTGCAGGACGAATCTCACAAGGCCTGAGCGGTGACACACGCACGCACGAGCACGCACACTCATCCGCTCCCTTTTATTTCCTGTCTCACTGTTGTCTCTTTCAGATTGTCAAATGTTCATCCTGTCAACTGTTAGGAAGGTTAAATGTCTTCCAATAAGCCCGTACAGCTGTCAAGCTCCACAGATCCCCACCAGCTCATTTAAGGCAAACAGTTAGTCCGTTTGGCAAACATTTCACACTGAATGACATATTTCTTTACTCCCTCTATGTTGCTCTGCCAATAATTGAAGAGGCAATATTTCTTGGCACTCTAAAGTGATGCCAGATGTTAGATTGGCTTATTGTTTTTAAAACGTGGCCCTGTGTACTCGTTTTGCATACTAAGTCAAGCATAAAACATCCTCCAAATCATCTGAGGAGTGACGACTGTATATATATATACATACATATATATATACATACATATATATACATATTCACATCTGAGGAAATGAGTATGCGTCAACATGACAGCGTATATATTCTTGAAGCATCTATGTTTTTTTATGGGATGCAAATCAAGTTGCAACAAAGCTTTCTGGAGACACTGTTACTAGGCAACCTGTGCACGCAATTTTTGCGAGGCTGCTGTATATCATACGTGGCAGTACAGTTTCTGTAGTAGACCGCAGCTTCATGGGAACACGTCCTCCGCTCTGGGTTACAGGACTGGTGATGAAGGACCATCAGAGGTACATGGAGAAGTCGTAGATTCTGGTTTGACCTTTCGAGTGTGGTGGCGCCGCAACTGAGACGAGAACCCCATTTGCACCTGGCATTGACATGCAATCTGTATAAGGATGTGTTATCTGGATCAAGGGAAACACATGTTAATGCAGATTGAATTCGCGTCACGGCCAGGTGAAAATGCAATCTGTACGGCGTGATCACAGTTTCTATACAAATAAACCGGTAAGGTCACCCAGCTCTGCCTCTCCTTGCTGTACCTGACCATCTCAGATCAGAAACAGGCCCCTGATGCTGCAGAAACAGGACAGAATGAGTCACCTGGCGGCTGCATCAGAAAAAACCCAGGAGGTGTAATTCCATTTTATGGCCTTTTACACTGCTTCCTGTATAAAAAAAAAAAAAAAAAAAAGCTCTTACGCCTCCACTTTTCAGTGTTTGCTCTCCACATATTGATTATTGGTTAATTTAATGTGTTGATTTGTTTCCTTACAGTAATCTCTTTGAGAAGAGAATTTCAAGGTGAATCAAGTCAATATTAGATCACACACGCAGACCTCTGATTATCCAGCTGACATAAATTGTTAAGGTATTTCCATACAAATATGAAAGCGGTCATAAATCCTAGAGGCTCATCTGAATAAAACATCTTTGCCGTTTATAGGAGTAGCCCAGTTCTGTTCCTCTGTTTAACGGAGGGAGTGGTTGTGTGTGTGTGTGTGTGTGTGTGTGTGTGTGTCTATTTGTTTCCATCTGTTTATGTCTGTTTGTCCTTGTGTGTAATCCAGTCATTCAGGACTCTTTACATCTGATCTGTACACTCGTGTCTGTCATGTGGGTGAAACACTCTACTGTAGCACTCCCCGCTCAGAATAAGGAATGAAAATCTTATCATGTAAATATCTGTCATGTAAATAGGACGGCGTGCACTCTACAACACCTCTATCTCAAAGTTCTCATCTGTTCCACTCTAAATCTGATAGAAATGCTCAAGATGTACAGCCCTCATGGGATACTTTTATCACCCCTGAGGTGGCATTTAGAGATGAAAATACTGGAAGATTTATAGCGGCTGCTCTGACTCATGGCAATGAGGAAATATATAGAAAGAATATATAAATCCTTTCATTTCATTCTTTCTTCCTTTTATTTGAAATTGGTTGTCATTAAGTCTCAATGCAATGCTTTGTCATATTTAATCTACCAGATGGTGTCTGGATATCTGATTTAAGAAGCTCCTGGGGGTGTTTTAATCACAACTGCAAACAATATGACTATTTCCTTGTCAAATACGGAGACAAATAAGCTGAACGGAAAATTAAATCTTCAGGTTGTTTTTAATATTCCTTTCAACAAGTGAATATTCTGTAGGGCTTCACCACAGCAGTAGTGGTAGTAGTAGTAGTAGTAGTAGTGTCTGGGTGGAGCTGCAGAGCCGCAGGCTGCTCTTTTAATGAGTGACTGTGGTCTGTTGAGAGCTAAAAGTATAGAATTTGCAGAGAGCTGTGCACTTTCAGCTCAAACACTACAGTGCTCCAGAACTCCATAATACACACTGCAGAAATAAATACGTAGCTTAAGTGGCCCACGTTATCTGACTTGTCATTTTTTTGGGGATGTTTGTCACACCTAAATCAAACTAATTTAAATATAAGTCAAGACAACACAACATATAAATTCAATTTTCAAATCAATATGTTATTTTTATTATTAAGGGAGAAAAAAATCCAAACCATGTGTGCTAAAAGTGATTGTTGCCCCTGTTATATAAACACATTATATAATTACTGCCACACATCAGCATCACTGTATGGAATATACAGTTAACTGTATCTAAAATTACGTATAATGATGTCAGCATGATGTTATCCATTTGGTGCCTATGTTCACTTTGCTCTTTGACTTGTTGGCTATATTCTTGATGAAGAAGCATTGCTTTGTTTGTTTGTTTTTTTACAGTAAAATAAAATCTTTTGGAAGTTAAACTTTTATCCCATCCAAGATATTTTAAAATGTAATATAAAAGAGAAATATACATTTTTTTTGCATGGTAAATGCAAACAAAAATGCGGTGCCATAAAATTTTTCCAAATCAATCCTCAAATGCTGTTAAAAAAGTAAAACATGCCGCGTGTACATCCCGGTGGGGTCTCGGCTAGATTGAGCACGCTAGGCCTGCTGGTAGCTAGCTCCCCCGCGTCTTTTGGGGCAGCAGGGCAATTAGCAGGAAGCAGATGATCACTGCGCCCTCGCCACTGTGGCGCCACTGGTCCCCTATGGGGCAACTGGGCAGGTGCACATTTGTCTGGAATAATGGGGGGTACAGACAAAATGCACACAAGCACCCGAAAGAAAAAAAATACCCAATACACACGCACGCACACACACATCAATGAGGATGATGTCAGTGTTAGGCCCCTGTGGTGCGTGTAGGCCAGTGGGAGTGGGAGGAGAGAGAGGGAGGGAGTGGGCTTGTGTGTTTGAGACGGGAGAGAAGAGAGCGTCCACCTCTAATTGTGTGATGCAGCAGTTCCCAGAGTGCAACATTATACTCCCATCACATTATCCGTACGCTTAGAAGTGTACAGGCAACTGCGGACCAAACAGACAGACTGGCGCCAGACTTAAGTCATAATAATAATAATATTCCACGAGACCACACACACACACACACACACACACACACACACACACACACACACACACACACACACACACACACACACACACACACACACACACACACACACACAAGCAAAGACTGATCAAAGTCGTTCTCATGTCCATCCTTGTTTTAGTCCTTTACTTCTCTGTACTCTATCCTTTACTTCATCTTTCCGTCTTTTTTCCTTCTTTTCTGGTATGTGTAAAATAACATTTCAGGCAAATGCACATGGACATTTTCATTTCAATTTAACTGTAGTCTAATTTCAATGTAGTCTACCTTTTAATGATAATTTCAACATCCGATAAAACACGTCCAACTCCCTTGTTGCTGTGGCCACACTGTTACAGTCACACAGTACAGTACAAGATCCACTTTAAGAAACAATATGATCGCTATATGACTAATAATGTGAGTGGATGAGAGAATACCGTCTGATCTCACTGTATCTGTTCCAGTAACAATGGGACAAGTGATCTCAGATCAACGCTTGTGTGCGTGCGTGTGCGCGTATAAGAGAGAAATAAGGTCATGCAGGCTGATGAGATCATTCTCTCTGGAAATTTACTCAGTGGAAAGCAATGCCACACACATGACACATTCTGAAATCACTTTTTATTAAATTCCACATAGAGATGAGCTCACCTCCTATTGATCAGAAGACTTGATGTTGTGGAAGAAGAACAGCTTGAATAACGCACTGTCTCCAGAAAAATAGAAAATGAATTCTCCTTGAATCACAATTGTTTATTTGATTTGGCAAAAATGGTAATTTAACTTATGCAAAAGTTAACATATCAAAAGCATACTGTCTTATTATTATCATATCCAATTATTTATGATAAAGTAGGTTCATTTTAATATATAGAATATAGGTAATTTACATACATGTATGTTCATTTGTGTACAACAGGTACTAAGGTAAAATAAAACATGGTGCTAAAGCACATATATATCTTATATAGAGTAAACTACTTCATTTCTACTTTTGTTTTCCATTTCAAGCCCAGGATGTTGTACCCTTCTATCTCCCCCATGTTTTCTGTAACTCTGCTCTCGAGATCAAATGAAGGAAAAGTATAATCCTCAAGAAAGAATGAAAATCACATCGGTTTGCCGGGTGTTGATATATTTGCATCAGACTGTGAGAAGCACTTTATCCACCCCTTCCCTCCGTACGAGTGCTTCTGATATCATTACTCATATAGTGAGCTCTGCTATGTTTTCGCAAGCTACTTCTTTAAACTATGTCTGGGGATCCACTAAATTCGTTGCATTTCACCTGCAAATCTCCAAACATACGCTGGAGATATTCAATCAGTGTTCATCAAACCAGAATGACCAGTTATTTTCTTCATCGTTTAATCCAAGGGATCGCTTCATTTACATAATGTCAGAAAGGACGAGAGATGCCGGTTGAAGCTTACGCTCGTAAACAGCAAGAGTTTGATAATTTTGTTCTGAAAATAAGAAGCCTGAATTGCTGCCAGAAATACCGCTACATTCCCAGTTGATGGCCTGATTGACTGATCAACACGTTATTTCCACACTCCCTCGTAGCATGATCATGAGCAGAGAAACGAACCCCAGGTTGCGTCTGTCACCAGATCAGTGGAATTGTTCTCGAACAAAATCTCTATCACCCCCCTCGCTCCCTGCCCCCTCCCTGCTGCCTCTATGTCCCTCTCTCCCTCACCATCTTCCCTGAGGGCCCTGCTGGCCTTGGCACAAAGATGCCAGCCTGTCTGCCTGCATTTCCCCTGGCACGACGGTGGCAGCTGGGGGCCTGGCTGCCCTGTCTGCTTCCATACTCCCTGGTATATCACACACACACACACACACACACACACACACACACACACACACACACACACGCACACGCACACACGCACAGAGCGTTCACAGCTTGCAGTCAGACTGGTGTCACCATGTGTATGCCAGGGGTAGCAGCACCCACAGGAGTGGAGGGCTGGAGGAAGGGAGGGATGAGGAAGGGGCAGGGTGGGATGGAGGGTGTGTGTGTGTGTGTGTGTGTGTGTGTGTGTGTGTGGGGGGTGCCGGGGTGTGGATGGGCACATGGGCTCTCAGACAGCCAGATGCTGCCAATTAACTTCTCCGGCCGCCACGGGGCTGTAGGGGGAGAGTCTGGCACCTGTACCATCCAACTCCCCCACAAACACACACACATGCTGTTCTCTCTCTCTCCGTCCGTGTCCCCCCCCCCCGCACACATACACACAAAATTACATTCTAATGGCCGATGGGAGCAGAAGCATTGTGTGCATGTGTGTGTGTGTGTGTGGCTTGTGTATTGAGGGCCACGCCTCAGAGCTTGAGAAAAAAAAAAGTAAGAAACACACACCTGCATTACTGTAAGTGGTGAACTCGTCTGACCTTTGCCTAGGAAATCTCTTCTCTTCTTCTCACCTTGAATCTCAACAGGTGGGCTCAGGCTCGGGTCAGTTTATATTATGTAATGACACATGTCTGCAAATACAGAGACAGCTGTGCAGGAGGGACTGCGACCTCCTCTGTGTGAATATGACTCTCGGATAAAAGCTTTTTTTTTCCTCTAACCCCCCTTTCGTTCAACTTTAATTTACACATGCACACACACAAACATATTAGTGCTGTCAAAACTGCTTTAAAGAAAATGTGCATTAGTCTTTTAGAGGCTCTGGCAGATTCAGTTTGCTGAGTGAAGAGCCTGGTGTCTTATGAAAGTAGACGACTGATGGCATCTATTGGTAGCAAATAAGTTGTTGGGAAGGAGGCTAAATAAAGTCCTGGGTTTTGTTAATATTTCTGTAAGTGCAGATAAAAAAAAAAAAAATCTGCCTTTCAAGAAACTGATGGGTGATGGCTTTGATGGATTTATTGAAAATCTGTGGTTCATAGTGAAGAACCTGCTATAAATATGTTAACATTTTATATATATGTCCTCTGTGTTCCTTTGACATTAATTTTGTACTTTCACGTTGAAATTTCCATTCAGTCTCCGATTTTATGGATGCAATATACAGCAAAGGGCTATACCCATTGATCTAGAGGACCAATAACATTACCTTGATTTCTGCAACATTAATCAACAATATTTTTTTTGTAAATGTTATGGAGAACAATGATACAAGTGGGCTAGTAAATGACACCAGTGACAATTTGTATTTGTAATATATGATTGTTAAATCAATCACTTGCAATAAACAAGATCATGAATTACTTCTTAAAAGAAGATTGAAAGAGTTTGCTTAGAATATATGAAAGCTGCATATGAGAAATGTATAAAAAGCTACTTATAACCCTATGTTATATATCATCCAACAATACAACGCAGACATAAATGTAAATGTACCAACTGATATTGACAGGATCCACATGATTATAGTGAAACAGACATTGACAGTATGTATTTAAAACTCTACTTTTTTTTTTCATACAGGCATTTTTCCAGACAATGAAGTTTGAAAAGGTTATTCCAATATTTTAAACACATCTATACTAACTGCAGACCAGGGCTGTGTTTCTCAGATCCAATAACGTATACCTTAGCACCCTGTTGCATCATAAAACAAACCTTTGAGGTGTTTAAGCTGCTGAAGTGTTTCCCAGATCGTCTCTAAGTCAGATCCTCTGAGTGTCCTGAAGCAACTCGTTAGATCTCCCTTAGCGATGCGCTCTACTCATCCTCATCAAAAATACCTACATCTGCATTATGTTCATGAACACATGTTTTTCATGTATTCTGTAAATATGAGTAATCACTGGTAATACTAAAAATCTATCAAATCATGAAACAAGAGATATATGAGACATTCGGGTTCAGCTGCCATTGATCTATATACGTTCAGCCCTGCAGTGATACAGCACCTTAAGGGCAATCATACATTCTCCAATAGCAGCAGAAAAAATGTTCAGGAATGATTCGAGGAGGAACATACACAAAAAGTTCAAGGTGTTGCCTTGGCCTCCAAATTCCCAACCTGGTCTGAGTCCGATCGAGCATCTGTGGGATGTGCTGGAAAAAAAAAACAAGCCTGATCCACGGAGGCCCCACCTCGCAAACTTACTGGACCTAAAGGATCCGCTGCTAACATCTTGTGCCAGATAACGGAGGACACCTTCAGAGGTGCTGTAGAGTTCATGCATGCCTCAGCAGATCAGAGCTGTTTGGCAGCACGAGGGGGAGCTACACAACATTAGGAAGGTGTTTTTAATGTTGTTTGTGTGGATATATATGTGTATATACTTGTGTGTGTGTGTGAAAAAGAGAGGGAGGGGAAGAGTGAAAGAGAGAGAGAGAGTTGTGTTGTGCATGCGTGCGTATGTGTGTGTTGCTGTCAGGCTGTGTTGGTGATTATACTAGACAGAAGGAATTACAGGCTATTACAGAAGAGAGCCTGTGGCTGCAGCAGCCAGAGCTGCACTGCCCTTAAAGGCTTACGGTTCTTAAAAGCCGGCCTATTATTCCAACCGCACCACACAGCAGCCCGCGGAATGTCAAAGATATAAATACGGAAAACAAGCATGAATCCAGACTATGATATAGTACTTGTATTTTATAGTTTCATTTGAAAACAATGTACTACCCATTTTGAATAAAAAAAAAAAAAAATGCAAACCAGGCGTGGCCTTGTAGCCCGCAGGAAAGGAGAATGCCATTCAGGCTGGACAAATTATTATTTGATATGTTGTTTGTCTAAAGCTTTTTGTTTTTTTGGGTGCCACACAGATCCAATGTCGTCCAAAAACAGACATTAAAAACACATCAGTGGAAGCTGTATCGACTTGGTTGCCTTGCAGGATAACAGATTCCTTCATTATGTTGAACATGGGCACTATGGTTTATATTAATGCAATCCCACATAAACACCATCCTGCTACTGTAAATATTCACACACAGTTCCTAATTGCTCATTAAATCATTTAGCTCTTTTAAAAAGTATAGTAAAGTACACATATATATATATATATATATATATATATATATATATATATATATATATATATATATATATATATATATATATATTTAAACACAAACTACTTTCACTGATTTACATAACTTACAACTAACACCTTGTTGGTTTTGGATTATTTTCTCTTTAATCAGGACTAAAGTCAATAAAAACCTTTAAATCCATTGCATCAAGACAAAGTATTAGTTCAGCATAACAGTGAATTATTGAAATAGTGATTAATGCAATTGAAAAAAACACTGATTGAGTTTTACAGACAGTTTTAAAACTCATATTTTCTGCAGCAACAGCCAAGTCTACTTGTCGTGTTGGATTTCAATGAAGACATGAGTACTTTCTATCTGTGCCACAGATAATGCAGCTCTGTGATGCTCAATCATTACATTTAATCTCAAGAGAACAGGAAATGTGATCACTGAATGAGTAACATATCGGCCTAACTGACGTGGCTCCGGAGTGTCTGCGCACTCAGAAAATCTTTTTTAAAAGTTAATTCTATCAGATTTAATATCTGGCCTGGATGCACACGCGTGAACAAAATACATAACAACTCTAGAAGCTCAAACGTGAGCAAGAACATCAAGTCGTAGGAAGAGGACGGTTGTGTAGCATAGTGCAAGATGTTGGTCAGTTTGTCAATACAAGGCTCACACTGTGACAGAGGATGAGAATTAAATTCATTAACAGTCGATTCAGTGCAGACGACAATCTCAAACTGCAACTTTGCAATGGCCTCATCACATACAGTATGCTCGTGCCTGGGGACGCACACACGCACGCACACACACACGCACACACACATGCGCACACACACACACACACACACGCAGGGCCCTGCCCATCAGATGAGCCTGTTCCCTCGCTGTTCTGAGTGACAGATGACTTGTCAGAGAACTAAACGGGAGAATATTTTACTGCAGATTGAAAGAGGAGGAAAAGGAGAGATGGGGAATAGAGGAAAAAAAGAGAGAAATTGCTCCATTACACCAGAGAGGTAAATCATTCGATGTGCTGAAGATCACAGGATGGCATTTGCATTTACACACGTGTACGGACAGGCACATGTATGAACACGATTAACACGATCTCTGTCTTTGCTCTCTCTGTTTCTCTCTGATCCCCTCCCCCCCAACCACACACACACACACACACACACACACACACACACACTCACACACACACACACACACACACACACACACACAGATCATCAGAATCCAGCCATGAGAAAAGTTGAGAGGCTGGATCAATGTTGGGCTCTGGTGATTAGCCTTAATTGAGCAAAAGGAGCTATGGGAACAAAGAAACATTATGACCTTTTCCCTGTCTGCACACACGGCGCGCTAATAAGACGCTTTCACATAATATCATACTGACCAGAATCGTTTAACTATACCAGGAGCAACTTCTCTTACGAAGCGTATGCAAATGGGTGGCACACGGAGAAAAACAAACCCTGCGGATAATTGACTAGCCTTGCCATGTTTTTGTGCGTGAATGGCAATTTCCACTCTCCTGTCGAGTGCATGCTGATTATTCTATCAGACAAAAAGAGGTCAGCCTGCGATGAAAAGATTGGCAGCGCTTCATGTCCATGTGCTGTGGAATGGCCTGTCTCTCTTCCTGTCTCTCAGGCTCGCTTATCCCCCCCCCCGCTCTCTCTCTGTCTCTCTGTGCGTGTCAGTTTCTGACTGAGTCAAATACCACTTGTCAGGAGAGCGCTGTTTGGACTGACATGAGATAAGAACAGACCAACGAGACAGTTATATGTTATTCCTCACTTCTGTTCGACTGGGGGAAGACTGATGTACAAGTACTGTGATGTACAAGTAATGCGTGGACCCGAGGCAGTAATAATAATACTGAGGCCTGGACGCGGGAATGACAGAACTACAATAGAGACCAAACAGCTGTATAATTACATACATTCAATAAATACACATTCTTTATGCGGTTATGTACAATATTTCACTGAAAAAGGCTGTTTCTGGTTAAAGTTATTAGTATCCATGTGATAGATTTAGACGGATATATCAGCCAATCGTATCCTATTGTAGATATATTTGTATCTGTGTTGCTGGCTGATAAATATGAATAAATGGGAGTAGGTAAACATATCCCTATTCCATAATGTGTCCATCAAAATGAACTAGAATTTTTTTACAGTAAAATAAAAAAATGAGTGTGTGAACAAATCATGCAAGATTGTTTATTGAGGTCAGATTATACAATCAGCCTTTATATCAATCAATTTTGGTATTTATTTATTTCATTTGTTTATTTATATTTATTTTATTTTGCAAAGTGCTTCATGTGTACAGATAAAAATCACACATATAGAAGAGCAATGAAATGTTAAAAACATCTTTTAAAAATAGCAAATAAAACATAAAATGACAGCGAATACTTAAGACTTTCATAGCTAAACTACTTTATTTGTATAATAAACAACTATCTTTATTTCGTTCACTTCTCCTTTCTGGAGGAATACACTTACACCTGATTGCCTTTACTGTTCAATGTGAAGAAACTTTCAAAACGTGTTTCACCTGCAGGCGTAAGCGTCCAATTAATTATTGCTTTATTTTAGCTTGTGTCTTAGAGTGAAGCAATGTTTCTTATTTGTTTATTTTACTCCAAATGTTGCAATGAAAGAGCACTACAGTGATTCATAAGGGAAAAAAATGTGGGAGGCGGTTAAAGTGGGGGATCAGCGACCCCTCGGACCCCCTACTTTTGACCTGCTGCTTTCAATACGTGGCCGGCGTAGACAAGGACTTGTGCAGAGCTCTGCACTCCGTGTGTGTGTGTGTGTGTGTGTGTGTGTGTGTGTGTGTGTGTGTGTGTGTGAATGTAACAGAAAGAGGAGATGAAAAGAAAAGACAGGGTGAAAAGTATTTGAGTGCCCACCTTTCATTTCCTGTCAAGGGCAAAAGAGCAAACGTCCCTCAAAACTGTAAACCAGCCGCAAAGTAGTGGTGTGTCATTTTTTTAGTGGAATCAGATCACTGTGGTTTGGCCAAGCTGGAGAAGAAGCATTGAAAAATAAAAGAGAAGTAAAAAAAGTCAAGTTTAAATAAATAAAATTAGCCAAATGAATCTTGCTTAATATTAGATGTGTGTGTGTGTGTGTGTGTGTGTGTGTGTGCATGTGTGTGTGTGTTAGTGTGTATTATGCACTGCAAAAACTGAAATCTCAACAGGTGAAAGTATCTTGATTTTGGTATATTTAGTCCAAAAATGAGGATTATTATTTTTATTCTACTGACAGATAATTATCATAATTCAAGTTTTTTACTGATTTGGTTTAATTTGATCTTTTTTTTTTTTAAGAAAACAAGACTAACATTTTTTTTTAAAAGAAAATGAGCCAGTGGAATGAAATAATTTTACTGAATGTTGGACTGATTGTACCAAAAACAAGATTTTTTTCACCTGATAAGATTTCAGTTTTTGCAGTGTGTGTGTGTGTGTGTGTGTGTGTGTGTGTGGGTCCTCTTGTTGGGTCTCGGGGACAAAGAGGCACCAAACCAGGTTGCGTTTCAGCAGAATTGTTTCCTTTTTTTTCCCTATCCCCTTTTATCCATCTCATATCTCGCCTTTCCCTCCTCTGACCCTCATCCATGCTCATGTTACTCCCTCCTGCTGTAGGTCGTTCCCAGACCTGTAGGACCTGTTGCAGGTCAGGCAAGGCCAGTTTATTGGTATATGTGTATAAAAAATTTAAAGCATTGAGCACAAAGGTCAGGTACCTTCTGGAACAGCCCTCTCTGCTGCAAGAGGGAGGAGTCTGAGGAGCAACTTTCTATTTAAAAGGGACCTGACCAGGGAATAACTCCTCAGAAACCAAGCTATCTGAAGAATAATTCTTATCAAAAGTCGTTATAATAATAGTAGTTAAAATAAGCAAACAAACAAACAATGCTTGGCTGTATCCGAACCAGGACATGAATCTGACCACAAGATTAGTTCAAGGCTCTTTTCAATACAAAATCTATAGAAGGCAGTGGCCCATTTGAAAAATTGCACGAGGATAGAGGCTGAACTGATAGTCTTCTTCTTTTTTTTTTTTAAAGATAAGATTCTCCAGAAATTGCTTCCTGATTTAATCAGATGATCACCTCTGAGAAATAGAAAGGGTTAATGTGAATATAAATCCCTACACACACACACACTCACAAGTGCAGAAGCGCGCGCGCGCACACACACACACACACACACACACACACACAACGATTATCACCAAAGGTACCTATGCCTGCTTGTAGCTGCTCCCACAGGGAAACTAGCTGTACAGCTTCTCCACTCTCATTTTTCATTGTCTGCTTATGATGCCCCATGTGTGCACGCTGACTTTCATTTAACCCCTCAACACACACACACACACACACACACACACACACGTATGATGCGGTCCCCTCCTTCTTGTCTCCAACTCTTTCTCCCTCACACTCAAACACACCCACATGTGCCTCTCTCCGCTGCTGTGTTTCGTTGCAGTGGCTAAACGGAAGCTAAATGGGTGTGTCCCGCACACGCTGCAGTCAAGCAGCGAGGCTACTGGGACTTTTTTTTACACCCGCTGCTCTTCCCCCTCATCAGACACTGCTCCAAGAGAACCAAACTACTGTCACATAGAAATAGTCACAACAAAGCATTTTCTTTTCTTTCTTTGCAAAGGTGAAATAAATGTTTTTGCCATGTCAAAGGCAGGGCAGGGCCACCTGCAGAAAGGCACCACGAGGCTGGTGGGAAGTGTCTGCAGGGACACTCGAGCAGACTGAACACCTGACAACACAGGCAGGGCCCGAGGGTCGTGTTAATCACCTGACCACACTCCAGAAATACGATATTAAAGTCCTTGTACTTCTTGAATATTTCAATGTGATGCTACTGTATACTTTCCCTACATTTCAGACAGAATTATTATTATTATGCTCTTCTCCACTACACTCATTTGAAAGTTTTAGTTAATGTTAATGAATTAATGTTAAAAAATTATTAATATTTTATTATCTATATTCTATTAAGTTATCACTTTTTTTTACATTTTCTATGCACTTTATGTGAATGGTGACAAATTATGCTGCAGCACTTTGACTATTATCTAAGTATCTCAAATTGGCTCAGCATTGATGAAGTAAACCATTAAAATACACTCACGCCTAAAAAAATGTAGTATAACTATTATAATAACAAAACACAATATTTCTGTATTTTTACTTAATATTTACATGTTATTAATTATTTTGTTTGATGACAGTTTTTCAACTTTCACTCCAGTCTCAATCTTCAGGAGTACTTCATCTGCTACTGTTTGCTTAATAGTTCGACTAGTGCAGTTTCCATTTGAAATGTGCCTGTATATAGACAGAACAGAACAGAGCAGCGTCTGCTCTCTAAAAGCCTCACAGACTCAGTAGAATGGGTTTAAAGTGTGTCTGAGACATCCTGTACTATGTTTTGAATGTGAATAGTAGAGATTTACTCTGAACTTTTTCAACGATCTCTGCGGTAGTTGTGATCGCTACAGATGTAATAACCCTTCCATCCAATGTGGGTTGCAATAGAAGAGTGGCTCTATCTGTCACAACCACCCGTTTGGTGAAGAGAATTTTCTTTAAGCAGAGGTTTTCTGATTCTTGGCTTGCTATGGCGAAAGTTTAATACCATAAATTCTATAATATGGGTCCAGGTCTTTATTTATTCAAGTGCATCCAAGCCGAGGCCTTTATTGGGAACAAGGTTAAAATTAGACACAGGACCCTATTTCTATTTGAGTAAAACAGATTACCAGAAGAATGAAGAAAAGTTAGAATGTGTTTCTATTTGAACCTATAAAATACAAGGTTCATTTATTATGAGTACCGTTACCATAACATTATGGTATGCATTCAGGAGACAAACAACAAATATAGGTTAAATTCCAGTTTAGAATATGCTAACACAAACTTAGCAAACATAGCGTAACCAAGGTTCTCTTTGATAATTTACACTGTAGGATAAAGCAAATTTAACTGAGGAGTTACAATAATAAAATAATTCTCCTATAATAATCAATACCAAGTCTGTAATCACCACATGAAAATAACTAAATAATCCTGATTAGCAGCAGATGTTGGGAATTTAGATAACAATCAGGCTGTAACAATAGGAGTCATTTTTTAGAACCTTTATTTGGTTCAGTGTGACACACATGCACATTTTTGCATTGACACCACTGGAGTTAAAGGACTGGGCTGAATATACCCTACAAGCTAAAAGGTTAGCAAAGCACAGTAACAGCTTGTGATGAAGTAAAAAATCTTAACCCAGGCCACTGTAGCAATGGTTTGATATTCCAAGTGTTCAGGTGGTGTTCTAGTGAGCTAAACAGTCTCATCTTTATATTTTTGCATTGATTTACATATTTAGAACCATTGGTTCTAAAAATAGATCAACCTTTATTTACCTACACCAACAGCAATATACTATCGCTAGTATTTAATATGCTGTGTGTCCGAATTGCACCAGATTTAATCCTGCCAAGTGTGAAAAGTTTATGCAAGAAACGTGAAGAGCTCAATAGATTCACACATAGAGACAGAGTTGCCTCGAGATGTAAGTCCATGTATAGGAGTGTACACCCCCACACAGCAGCTTTCAGGCATTTTTTTTAAATGTTACTCTCAGAAAATAAAGACACGGAGGCAAAGTCAGTGGAAATGAGATGACTTGTCTGCACCCTGCGGTGTGGGCGGGACTTACTAGTGTTGTTGTTGTTGACTGCTTTTGGACAACCTTATTCTAATTGAACACCACTTTCCTTTTTTTTGCTTCACATCGCTTTTGATCATCTTGCTTGTTGTTATGAACTTTCTGTGCTGAACAAGTTAATCGTGTGTTGTTTTGTAGTTGCCAAATTACCTTCTGAAGAGATACAGTAACATTAGTTGTAATTATATTAAAACCTTTGACTGCTTGATCTAGTTTTCCACAACAAGAAGTGATGCCCATTAATTTTTCAGATGAAGAGCGCTCACAGCTTCTTTTTTTTTTAGTTTTTCAGGGAGGAGAAGCTTACCCTCGTCTTATTCTACTGTTTAGGGATCTTTTAACGTCACTATGCAAGAGTTGAGGATGACAGCAGTTGTTGAAATGTTGAATGTTGGCATTTACTAAGCTGTCAGCTGTCGGAATAAGTGTAACTGCAATGATACAGAAGTTATTTATTCACTGGTACCGAGATGTTCAGAAGTTACACAATCTTGTTCACCTTGTGAGTCGAGAACTTACATTATTTATCTAAATATCACGCGTTCATTGTGACAGTCGGCATTTCCCTCGTACTTGTGTGAATATTTGAAACTGCAGAACCTGCTCCAATGATTGATCAAGTATGTATTGTGTGCCAGTGGCAAAAACGTGCACTTTGCTGCCCTTTCTCTGTCATCACAGAAGGAATGTGTTAACATGTAGTATGTGTGTTTGTAGTTTGTGTGTGTGTGTGTGTGTGTGTGTGTGTGTGCGCGCGCGCGCGTTGATTGATGCCTTCCAGGGCAGAAGCGTGATTGAAACACCTCCTCACCATAAAGCTGTCGTGCACGTGATGGAGTCACAGGGTCATTTTATGCATCACACCTGTCCCCCTTCCTCCCCACACTGACACCCAATCAAATAGGAAAATGGGCATATTTGTTTTCCTGGCCTTGAGAGGGCCTGTGCAGAGGGTTGTTTTTTTGTGTGTGAGGGTGTGTGTGTGTATTCTTGTGTGCAGGTGGGACCTATAAAGAGAGAAAGGCAGGGAGATTTAGGGGGGGGAGACAAAGAATGAGAAAGAGAGAGAGAGAGAGACATAGAGCAGAGATGGTGGATCAGTCAGAACAAAATAAAGTCTTTTTTGGACTGATCAATTGTTTTACATTACACACACACACTTTTCAATGCTCCTGTTTCTACTTTAAAGGGCTTACAGTTTTTTTTTTAGGATATGATTCCTTTATTTGTCTTGTGAACAAATCTGATGAATTGATCCCACTAATGTGCGGATATGTCTTGTTCCTCTGTGCCGTAGACCTCCGTTATTGTCAAGAAACTGTTAAAACGAATCAGTGAGCTGCACCTCTGCACAAGGTGACACGCTCCTTCTCCCTGAAGATTACGCCAACTCCAGCTTGTTTACAAAGGCTCCAAAATATAAATAAATAAGTAAAACCGATCACGTTTTCTCTCTCCGGAGCGTAGTTCACCGCTGCTGCGTGTGCAGGAGCACGCTTCTGTTTACAGTGCTCCGCTACCTTATTGTGCTACATTTCACAGATATAGTTATATAATTGGATTAATCTCAGGCTGAATTTTATTTCCAATTTCTATGCAAATTTCAAAATGACTTCTGAATCACAATGCATTTCTATGGATATGACCTGCGCACCGTAATATTTTGGATTTGTGTCGATACTGTTATGGTCAAAAAAACAAAGAATGTAGCACAAAGGTAACACATAAAAATAAGGCATTGGTAGCGTGTACAGGGTAGCTTACAGTTAAGAATGTGTGTAACTGTGTGAATTTGATTAAAGCATGATCAGTGAAACTTTCCTGAATTAATAAAAGTTAAAAAAAATTGAATAAAAAATAAAACAAAATTTGAATCAGTGCCACACATGACACATAGCAACTTAAATGAAAACCTGAATAAATGAGTAGACAAGCCTAATGAATGCAGATGCTTTCACACAGGTGCACTGCATGGTACATTTAAGCAATTAACATCCAATCATGCTCTTCTGCATGTACAAAAATGCTGAGCCGGTGCTCAACTGAGTTGATTCTGATTGTGTCTCAAGATGGAAAAAGTAAAAAGATCTAAGCGACTTTAAAGGTGGGTTCAGGGTGAAGCCCAAATGGCCAATGAAACCACAACTTAAGGTGATTTCTGCATTCAGATCTATGTGAAAGACATCAAGAAATGCCGGGAATCATGGTTGACAGCGAACATATCGTGATCCTGATGCTTGGAAAAACAGAAGAGCAGCAACTCCTCAGGTGACTTGGAATGTCAATGCAGGACGTGATCAGACTGCGTCAGCCCGTTGGCGATTACACAGAGAGGATGTTGTAGTCGAGCTGCAGCAAAATCCTCTCATTACAATAAAAGTTCAGTGGTGCAAAAACATAGGTATTGGTCTCCAGAGATGTGTAAAAAAAGTAACATGGTCAGATGAGTCATCCCCCACCATATTCTAGACGAGTGGGTGAGTGCATGTGTGGCGCAGAGCGAGAATTAAATGCTTGACCCCGGCAGTGAGGGAATCCAGCGGCTCTGCAATGATGTCGCATCTTGCCGGCTGGGGTTTGGGTCACTGCTAATCAACACAAAGTTGTTCGGAGTGGTCATCTTCATCCTATGATTAAACGTCTTCATCCCGATGGGAGTGGTCTCCTCCATCCATAGGACATCAGGGGTCACTGAATGGTTTGATGGGTATGAAAATGATGTGAACATATGCTATGGCCTCGACGGATCCCTACGCAACGGCTTGCGTCTTAACCTCACCAGGCTTTAATCACAGTGATGTCATATAAAACTTATTCATCTTTTGACAGAGTTTCGTGACCTTAGAGATGTCATCCTACTAATTACTTACCAACATGGGAGTGAGATTAGAAGATGCTTCCACACGTCTTTCTGGTGTGCATGAACCCACATAGGATAAAGTCGTAAATCATTTTCTCGTAAATCAGATACTTACATCCTTAGCGACTACGCGACACCGCAATTACTTTAACACGAGCTCAAACAAAATACAACCTGCGTGTTTCCCCCAAAACAAGAAGTCTAGGCCAAGTTTACGCCCGTAGGCTCACGCTTCATTCATAAAACACGCTACTACCAACTTTACGCCCTTAGGCTCACGCTTCATTCATAAAACACGTAACTCGTTTACGCACTATGCCCTACCCTAGCCAATAGTGAGAACGCAATTTACGTACCAAAGTCTCAGGTTACTATTACCGACTACGAGCCCCCACATGTCACGGTTGCCTGGCTCAAGGCCGCCACGACATAAAGGGGGAGACCACACAGTTGTAGATAAACAAATACGAAGGTTTATTAACCCAAACTATGTACAAAAGTCAGTGAATGAGAAACAAAGTAAAACTGTAATGGAAATCAGCATAATGAAAGTGTAGTGCAAAAAGTAAAGAAAAACCAAGGGAACGCCAGCAGCGCCAGCGGCACCAGCAGCAAGCGGTGTATCGGCAGCCAGCCAAAGAGGTCTCTCGCAGACCAGAAGGTCCAGGTTTTATCCGGCTCCTAATTACGCCACCAATTACAGCCATCAGAGCCCTAGAGCTCCCCCTACTGGATGAAACACAAACATGCCAAAAAACAGAGCACCTAGAATGAAAGGGCCAGTGACTAACCCAGCACGGACAAGCTGGGGCGTCACATTTGTAACTTACTGTATATCCACATATATGCATGTATAACATAGAGAGGCAATGGCATTGATTTAATAGAATTTAGTAAGGGCTTGACAACAATAAGTTACACATACCTGTAGCATGAGGCAGCACGAAACTGGGGAAATCTGAACCATCCCTTAACAGTCATTTCTGTTCTCCTCTTAATTTGACTGCTTATATGATATTCCACAGTAAAAAAAAAGGCAAAGCTGTGTGCTGAGAAACATTTGCGAAACGAGTCATAGATGTAAAAATAGCAGAGAAAGGCTTTTAAAATAATGACCCTGGCTGGCCGCCTCAGTGTCTAAGGCTAGCAAGACAAACGACATTCATTCCCACTCGGTGCCTTTAATCAGCTTGTGATAATTAACGCCACACTCCATTGGCCAAACAAATATCTTTGTCAAGGTGCTCGTTGCTGTACAAGTTTTTCTCCTGTTCTCATAGACATGATAACAAACAGCCTTTAATTGCCTTAATTTTGTGCCGTAGTAGTGTTACAGACTTTACCCTGTGCTTTTGGAGGCTCTTGTCGCCCTCCCTCTTATCCTCGTTCCCAACAAGTACATAAAATATTTCATCATGTTGGGGTGGCGGGCCGCGGTAGTGGCGGCAGACTTTAATAAAATGAACGACCTTGTGGGAATGCAGAGAGGATAGATTAAGTTTGCCTTCCCTACTGGCAGAAGAAGCCACCTCCGTGGGGTTTCTTATCGGGAGCTTTACTTAATTACCTGCTTTAATTCCAACATTCTCTAAAATGACCCCTCGCCACGATGAGACAAGCTGTTTTAATTAAACAAATGAATATGTCGCTTATCGGGTGGGATCAGAGCTCTCATTTGTCACGGTAACAGTTAAGGATGCTGCTGATGATCACATTATCTGGGACTTGTCCTGGGTTTCGCCACACAAAGAGGAAGGAGCAGACGATGCTATCTAGTTACTGTATGTGGTGCTACTGTAGCGATCTGGACGATAACAAACAGGCCAATTAGATACAGAAGTCATGTCCACTTAGTCACATTCTAATCTGATGAGCTTCATAATGCAGCTATACGTGCCTTATTACGACGGTAAAAACAAAAAAAGGTTTCTAGCCCCAGGCTGGGAACTTTGAGGGAGGAGAGGAGTTGAGTGAGAAATAAACAGCAGAAGGGGAAAAAAAGGAAAAGGTACAAAAATCAAACGAAAAGTAAAAATAGTCCACCAGCCATTCCCAAAGTCCCTGACATGGGCTAGCTTGTTTATGGTAGTTATATAACAATATTTTAGAGTGTGCAGAGGGTTCCTGTGCAGCGCTGCTTGACCAAATTTAATGGGAGAAGTGTCAGAGAAGCCATTATACCAGCGGGGGCACGCACGGCCCTGTTACATATGGCTGCTGGCTGCTAATGTGTATTAGCAGGAGACAGAGGAAGCAAGGTGAAGATAAGTGATTTTGCAGTAGCTGGCTAAGTAGGACAAAGGAGGGAGGGAGTGTGTTAGGAAAGGTGTGACAGAGGAAGGAGATCGTGGATGGACGCGGCTGGAACCGGACTGAAAACAGAGTTATTTGTTGCTGTGCGGAGGTTAACACGTGCACGCTTAAGGCTGAACGCTATAAGGACTCCACTGACACCCTAAGGTCAATACCAGAGTCCCTGTGCTGTACTGTGATTGCCAATAGTCATATGTACGATCGGAATTGCTTCATGCAGTACAATAGAGGGATAGTTCACATTATTTTTCAGTATGGTGAATAAAAGGCCCAACTAAAAGATCAGTATCAGTTGTGCAGTATTTTGAGACAGCCCTTTGCTTAGGGGTTACATTTTCTCAACTATACAATTTGGGTATTTATGAAAGTAAGCTACTTTGAAATGTGAAAGCTATAGAAATTATATATATTTTTTGCATTTATATTATGTATCTACCCTTGGATACCATGGATAAACAATCAATCTACCTCAATTAAACCGGTATCCAGCCAAACAACTTATACTCCATTGGTAATGTGGCAATTCTCGAAAGTACTTCAAGACAGTCGGCTAATCTGGCTTGTTTAATTAGAATTTTTAAGATCTGCATTTGGTCAAAATTAAGCAATATCAATATATATATTGTTTATTTTCTTTTATTTAAAATTTTGAATTTACTTTTTGTCAACATTGGAAATTAAAGGGGGACAATGAATTACTGGAAATCTGATGAGTTGAATTCAGAGGCTAAAAATTCAATTCAATAAGGTTTACTTCCATTGTATGGAAACATTAACACCTGCCGTGCATTGTGTTACACTACAGATCAGCTGTGTGGGTCAGAATGCTGGTTATACACTGCTCACCAATACACAGGAAAACTAAAGTTCTCGGTGGATCAAATATGTTTTTTTTGCTGGTCAAATCCAGTGGCCCAAATCTACTGCAGGTAATGAAATGACTACGGATAAGTACCTCATACAACCCTCTAAGGCCCCCTGTAAGTGCATGTTCAATATAGTCAGCTCTGCAGAAAACAAAAAAAAAAAGCAATCTAAATGTTCTAAATCAAAACACCAACCACTAAAACAAGGTGACAGCCAGTATTTTCTTTTGGTTAATAATTTAGTAAGGATTGAAGGCTGCTTTTGGCAAGAAAGTGTGAGTTTGCTGTGTTTGTGCCTGTCAGCAGCAAAATTCCAAACAGTATTTTTCTAAGAGAGGGGGCACCTTGCCAAGCCGAGTGCAGACGAAAATATAGAGCTCCGTGCCTTACTGCCAAACACATTAGCTCTCGTTCTTTATTTAAGCCTTTGTCAAACTATCTGGAGTACTTCACTCACCACGACCATTGTTTTCGAGAGCTCGTCGGCCAAATTTGGCCACTCGACACCAGAGCCGTACGAGTGTGCTGGATTAAAGGAGTGAGGAGGGTCCTCGGCTTGGTCTTTGACAGCCCCCTTGAACTCTGCGGGCCCGGTGATAAAGTGGCTTGATGAGTGGGCAATCTCTGTCTGCCAGCTGCTGGTCTGGCCAGGGGAGCTGGGAAGGTGCCAGAGTGAGTGAAGACCGGCTCCTTACAAACAAACACACACACACACACGCTGAAATATGAACGCGTGTCACCACACCTGCATTCACACACCAACACGCTTAGAGTTGACTTATACTGTTTGTTTTGATTTTTTTTTTTTTTTTTTTAATCAGCCCTCAGCTCATCATCTCAACAGTGGGCAAACTGGGGGGACGTGACATCGCGTGACTTTAATGTATATGAAGGATTATGCGATTGCGGATTTCAATATTTAAATTTAAGTCCCACCTCTCGAAATCGCAGCAGAGAGGCGACCCCGGCCTACTCGCCGAATGCATCAAAAATGAAGGAAAAAAACAAACATTTTTATTCATTTATATATTCATTTGCTTTTACAGTCGGCTGAACAGAACGCTTCACTGGCTCACTATGCCTTCGACTCTATAGACTCTCAATCTCTGTCTCCATCTCTATCGCCGCTACTAGCCTACTGCCGCGCCTCTGGCACACACTCGCCCAGAGATGATTGCTCCTTGTAAATATTTACTCCTAAGAAATATTTTTAAATATTTCCACTCAAGAAAAAAAAAATGAAAGCATTTAACACCAGGGGAAATCTATTTAGAAACTGTATTATTGGAAGGAAAATTATCAGCATTAGTAAAAATATCATTTTTAGAGCATATTTCTTTATTAATATTGCTTTTATTATTGATTCTGTCCCACTGAAATGTCATATGGTTAAATATGTATTTAATTATTAAGTTCTGCTATACATAAGCCATCAGTTAATAATTTATGCACACTTTAAGGGTTGAAGGTCTTATAATATGGTCAATACCAGTGCTGCTGTCTACATGGCCCATGTAATGGTATATGCCTATTGATGCCCTTCTGTGTATTTATCCCACTGTAATTAGCCAATATCATATAACAATCCTCAAGAAATACAAAACCTTCACATCCTGGAAATGAAAAAGGAAGAAACCACTGCTGCTCTTTGACAGACTGTTTCATGACCGGTAGGTGAGCTTTATGAGCGATAACAACACCACCATGAATCTGACGCTTCGCCCCATGCATATTCAGATGTCATCAACTTGTGGATCTTAACTAGATTACAGGTTTGCATGTTGACATTCGTGGCTTTCGAAGTGAGCAAAGAGCTTTCTGGCTGATTGCGCCGTCGTGTCAGCTGATAATTCAGGAAGTGGAGTACGCACGGGTAGATTGGACGGCATTGTTCGCTAAATGACAAGATCTGTCTTCCTCACCGCCTCTTTAATTATCTTCCTCAGTTATAATTACATGTGTGAAGGTCCAGAGGACAATCACTGTTGTGTTGTATTGTCTGCTAGCTGAAGTCAGACGAGATAGGCAGGAGATGCTGTGGAGGCCCACGCCGGCTGTTAATGAAGGTTACTGCCTGCTGTTCCACAATCACAAGCGTTCATTATGAGAATAATGCGAGTTGTGCATTAACCATTCTTCTGTGTCTGATTATTAGCGCTAGTGTATACATCAGCTGCTGCCGCTCTAATATATACGCTCTAAAATGACACGACTGCTTTGTAATCGTAGAGGAAAGCGGCGACATAGAGCCTAGTGAAAACAGAATGGGCCTAAATGCGGAGTTGTTGTGCGTTGTTTGACGGTAATTGTTCCTCAAAATCCACAACATTACCATGCATAAACAGCTGACAGTTAGGACACACTGGAGGCTTTCATTAGGGATAGCGATGATTGAGAACAGTGAGTGACCTGGGGGTCCTTAAGCAGCCTTGTAATTCTCTCCTAATGAAGCCGATGAATAAATGATTTGAGGCGCTCTGCTCGAGGAGTCTGATCCCCTGTCAGCGTGTCTCAGTGGGGTTAGCGGGAACCTCGGGGGAGACCCCGCTTCCTGCTCCTTCGTGATCCTTTAACCCCCTGTTTCTCCTTTTTTTTTTTTCGCAGCTATTCCCTCTCCTCCGTTCGTCTACCTCACCTTCCGCCCCCCTTCCCCCGCTCCCCCCGTCTCCGCCTCGTCCCCCTTCCCCCCCACTGTCTGTGATCCTAATCTCATCTTAAAAAAAAAAAAATCTTTTCCTGGACTGTGGGAGTTGGCAGATAGTGAAGGCCAGCGTCAGCCTCATGACTGACTCATCCCATGATAAACAACTGGTGGGTGTCGGCATGCTGGCAGCCCTCCAGTTTCACACACGCTCCTTTTGACAGGTCATCTTTTTTTTTTTTGGGAGGTGGGGTGTGTGTTGCTGATTGTTATTTTCCCTGTTATTGTTTTTCTTCTCTGTGACTTCATATGGGGGGAGGGGGGAGGGGGTAAAAGTGTAACTCTCAGAGATCAGGCAATCCTACACTCTGGGCCAGAAAACAAAGATGACAGTAATAAAAAGGAGAGCCAATTGCTTTTTCATTTCATTTCCACTGGGAAATCAGGCTGGGGGAGGAATAAAGGAGCTATAATAATAAAATAGAAGAAAAAACGGCCTATAGCTTTCCGTTCCCATAAGCAAACCACAAGCAGTGGCCACACTGGACAGTACATTGCTCAGGGTCATGCACATTATTGGGGAAGGTATAGGTTCTGGGGTGATAGGGAAGGACGGCGGGTGTGAAACAAGCGGCAGGTGCTGTGGTGAAAAAAACACACTTCAGATCACGAGCTGGTTTCATAAAGAAAGACTGTGGTTTAAATGTAACAAAAACTCAGACTTCAAATAAATGTCTACATTCATCCTTCGTTCAAAGCACATTGCAATGAATTCTTTTTCTAAAAAAATCTAAGTGTCTGACCGGGGATCTGCTCTAACGCAACACGGCACACACAGATTCTGATCATGTGGTCTGAGGACATTAAAGCTTTCCCTCTATTAAACACTTCTGGAACATGAGAACCTTTCAGTTGTACTTTTTCCTTCTTATCATGATGAAAAAACATCCTGCAGGGTTTTTACTTGTAGGCCAGGCACAAAACTCAGGTGCATTGTTAGGGTCTGAAACATCTCTGAAAAGCTGATTTCAGTATAATTCTACTTAACCAGAGTGTATTTTAACAGTGCATCACTCTATGCGGTGGCATCATTATATTGCTCATTACAATGGCACATAGTGCAGCTATCTCCGCATGAACATCTGAGTTAATGGGCCACAATAAAGACACCACTGTCTTCATTTTATGGCTCGGTTTTCTAATGGCCTACTTGGCTTTTTTTTGCCAGTCCTCTCAAAGGAGCCATCGAGATCTCTTTAAGACCTACGATATTCTCAGCACACTCTTTCCTTCTGGTCCCTGTTTCCCTCCATCCCTTCTTCCACTCTTCTTCATGCAGACCCCCCCTCCACTGCTGACAGCCACAGGCAGCCTGCAGTAGCCCAGGGCCCTTCCAGTGCCTGTAGTTTCATTAGCAGGCCCCAGATGCTTAGCTGCTTACAAAATTATGAAGGGCCAAAGCCAAGCGCCTCCAGATGGGACCCATCTATATTCAGATGAGCTGTTTCCTCACATTCGGAGCAATCCCGCCCTGATGTCCTACAGTGTCGTCAACAAACATGCTGACGAACACAAACACGGGCGAGCACTAACAGATGCACGCGTTCACAGAGGTGTGCGAGTCCTGCTGCACACAGGCAGGGCCACCCAGGCAAAAATAAAACACACACACACACAGCCTGGTTGGGTGGCATTGCTCTCTCTCTCTATATATGGCAAAACAGTACTTTAGTTGGTGCACTGCAGTCTGAGCTGTCAGCTTAAGCTTTTATCTTGTATTGTTCTGTGGGCAGTGGCGCAGGGGATTTTTAAATGGCCATTTTACGACGGGGCTACAAGACTGACGATGCAACTGCAGGCTCTCTCAGACAATGGGGAGGCTTCTCTGCACGGATCCACGCGCAGGACACTCCCCACCGTACAGAGGTCACAGCCGAACACCCAACTAAAACACAAGGCACTTTGTTTATACGTGTTTAGATGCTACTTATCATTTTATTACGACAGCCTATTTTCGGGAGAAATATTTCCTCAGATACTTTCCACTCAGAGGTCTGATCACAGATACAAGTCCAAATGGTTGTGAATATTCATTCATCAATCACCTTCTCAAGGTGAAGCCAGGCTGACTCCACACAATTTTTCGCACTTAATAGCATAGAAATTAGCTTAGCAACACCACATTAACAATATGATGAAGGCCTTTCTTGATAACTTGAACAATGAGCATGTGTTTCTGCTGTTGTGGTCGCGTGTATACGACGAGGGGAAGTAAATAAATCACCCCAATATCAACTTGTCAACTTTCTGCACTTCCCTTTGTCTTTTTTTCCCCTCTTTATCTCTTCCTCTCGTAACTTTCACTCTGCTGCGATAATTAAATCACAGTTGTGAGTTTTGAGACAGTCCAATCCCCCGAACTTCACACTCCATTTCACTGCTCACATCTCTGACACCCGGACGCATCCAAGCAGCACGGCGAGGAGACCCATTTCAATACAATCATACAAGCAACGCATCCATGACAGTGTCTTGGCGCACACACACACACACACACACAGAAAACAAAAAGTGGAGGATTGTTAAGAACTAATGAAGATTGTGTGTGACAGAAATAGTTAATAGTACTGTATGAACGAGTGAAAGTTGTTGGGAGGTGAACGCAATTAGGGGATGAGAAGGATTTCTTCACGGATCTTTTTTCAAAAGGGAGAGGAAAACAGATTGTGGGCCTGCCAGCCACAGATATCGGCCATGCTGAAGCATCTGCGAAGCTGGATCCCGCTGCACACTACTGTTGACTTAGCAGACCCATCTGAATTTATTGCAGTCGTTGCAACACACACACACACACACACACACACACACACACACACACACACACACACACACACACGCACACACGCACACACACAGAGACGCCTGTATTGGGCAGAATGCAGATATCAACCAGTCCCACAGAGTGTCCTAATATGTCCCGTAAACATCTGACAGCAAGGCTTCATGGAATTGCTGAGATAGCCATAATCCTTTAGTTGGAGTCAGGTGGGTCAACTCGCCATGCTGAGCACACCCAATAAGCTCCAAGCAGCCCAGGCATCAGCACCAGAAAAAATACTCCACAGTATTCTGCACAGCATGCAGCCTCACCTGCTATCTGCAATGTAAATCCAGCATGGGGGGGGGCGAGGCGTAATAAATACTTCAGGACAGTCTGTTTCTAAAGTTTGTCCTGTGACCACAAAAAAAAAAAAATTACAGAGTTCATGAGATCAGGCTGCTGGGACAAAAAAAGGGGTGAAGGTGAGGGTTCTGAAACACGCCTAAAACAGTAAAAGCAGCCGCTGACTTACAGTACAGCGATCAGGGGACTGTTGGCTGCAGAAAAACTGCAACGCCTCACCTAGTTCATTATAAGATGACACAACCAATTTGTACCTCTGCCTGCTGCAATCTACCAAATCTCCCCTGACAAAAGCATTTAGATTAGAGCACTTTCAGGGAGGGCTGCGCTGACACGCGCACCCAGCCTGTAAAAGGGGAAATGAAGTGCCTTTTTAATTCTCCTCCAGGCAAACATAAAACTGTCCAGGTAAGTCATTTGTGGGTTGAATGGAGAGCCAGAAGCGAGTCACCTCTCTGTCGCAACATCCCTCGCTCCCCCCCACCGCCGACCCGACCCCCCCCCACCCCCCGTTCTCTGCACGAACACACATCCCATTTGTGCGCACCCACGCACCCAAAATTCTCACACGCTCGTCCTTATCCTCATCTGGAAGATTATTAATCTATTTGTTACATTTGTCCCATTATTTCTCCCACATAATCCTCTTTTACTTCCTCTGGCAGCATGCTAATGAGTTTCTGTGAACAAGGAAGCTGCACGTGCTGTTGATTGTTCTGATTGGCGCATCTCTCTCTCTCTCTTTCTCATTCTCTCTTTCTCATTCTCTCTGCTTCATCCTTTTGCATCGCTCCCCTTTCTCTCTCTGGTTAGTCCCACACAGAAGAATAAAGACTCCCAGATGGAATGGAAAAGTGGAAATGGAGAGAGGTGCCATTTCATCTAATAAATAGAGCTTTGTGATCACTCTACTCACTTTCTTTAACGTCAACTGGAGCTAGGCGGAAAAGAAAGTAATTTCCCCGGAACATGAAATCTACTTGCTTTAGATTACACAGACTACTTATTTACAGTGGAGTCTGTAAATTGTTCTAATTATGTTTCTTTGACCAACTTCTTGTCACTTAAAAAGACATACAACCAATACATTCTTTGGCATCTTTAGAGCTTCCTCTTCTTTTTTTGTTAATGTGCAGGCATGCTTTTTATGGAATGGGACTGGCATTTATTATTTTTTAATTTCTCCATTGTTCCCTCCTCGTTCTGTTCTCCCTACGTATATATGTGGTGGTACACCAATTTTAACATACTTGGCTTATATGTATAGCACACTTCTTTTCAGATTTTGTCTAGTGTTTTCCACTTTCACAGACACACGTTAGTTATCTTCTCTTCTCTTTTCTACATATTCATTCAGATTCACACATCACTCCATCTCCACTCTGAGGGTGAACCTGTGACAGTTAATTAGGTGTTTGGTGTGTGTGTGTCTGTGTGTGCCTATCACTTGCTCCATCGCTTGCTTTTTATTAAAAGATTTTGTCCGTCTCCCTTATTGCACAGACGGATGTTGACGGAGAGGGAACATCATATATAACATTTTTTTAATATAAGACTCGTATATGAAACCCATAGACTGGTGAATGATTGCTACAGTTCCCGCTACAAAATGGAATTGAGTGCGGGGAAACAACACAGAACATATTCTCTTTTTTAAATTAAACACAGATGCAGCAAAGCAGAGGAAGAGGCCACAAGCAGAGGATATATGTAATAAAAAGCATGTACAGTAAAACATCCCAGCAAGGCTGTAGAATTAAAAAAAGGATAGCTGTGAAAGACAGTAATGCTATCTGTTCCCTTGAAGAAGACACTGTGCATATCTCTTTCTTTCTGCCTTAAATCTAATGACTATGACCACGGGGAGATGAGCAAAGAGAGATATAGGTGAGAGAAACCACTCTAGGCACCACACAGCCACATTAGATGGTTGCAATTTAAGTCAACAACTACATAGGGAATTCATTCATTTCAATACATTGTATTTTAATACTAAACAGGTGAATCAAACATCGCATTATACCACAGAGCCACTTAATGTGGAAAATAATCACATTCTGAAGACATTATGTAGGTGTGATTTGTCTTATTGCAGTGTTATCTACTGGGAATCATATAAAGGAGGCAGTGTTATCTACATTTTCCTCTGTATATACCCACATATGTGTGTGTGTGTGTATGGTTGAAGTAAAGACTGGGACGGGTGCTCCAAGATTTCTAAAAAAGCAAAATAGGGGTCGCTTGATGTTTTTATGAAGCGAGTCTGTTTGGAAATGAATCGTTAGTCTCGGTTTTATTGCTCAAATTATCCGAGCTAGTCCTTGTCCTGTTTGCCCTTAATTAACAAGCGTTCAATTCCCCTATTAATTAGCCCAAGCTATTAGCTATTTTACATCACTCTTCATTTGTCAACAATTAAAAGGTCTATTATTAAAAGGCATGCCACATGGTTAATTGTGCAAGTGGCTCGGCAGCAGGAGGGGAGCGGGAAGGGGGGGGAGGTGGGGGGGTGGGGGCGACCCGCTGGATGTGAGGGGGGAGTCAGGGAGGTCTGCTGAAGTTCTAGCACAACGTTTACAGTGTGTCTGTCTTCTGCCTGACACTCTGCCCTCAGGAGAGAGACCATCTCTCTCACCGCCGTTAAACTGTTTGGACCCAGATGGCCCAGGTCAGCAGCACAGAGAGATGATGAGAACAGGGGGTGGGGGGGGGGGGGGGTACAGGCGGGTGCCCATCATGCTCACACAGGCTAGAACTCAGCAGGAAGATATGCTGTAAGTTAGTTATTAGGTTATTTATAAAAAGCAGCTATAGTCACTGTTTTTATATTGGGAGTAGATCACATTATTTCTGTATGCGAGAGGGTGGCTTGTAGTTATGAACTTGTAGATATTTTACTATATCGCCTGACTGCAGAGCCAAAAAAAAAAAACTCCACAGAGCTTTGTTTCCCAGCCCACACCCATTTCGTTTCATTCTCACTTGTTTTTCTTCAGCCGCAGCATTTTCCGGGAAAAAAAAATCTCCAAAGGCGTACATATATAGTATATCTCCTGGCCAGTACCACAGTAAACAGACAAAATGGAGCATAGCTGCTGAAAATATTGGATCATAAAGCCATCCAAGAACCAAATGTTTGCTCGGTTAAAAATTCAGTTATTGCAGTTTTTATAGTGGAGCTGATAGTGGAGCTACAAATTAATATAAACGTGGGAGTATTATTGTCGCAGTATTATTAAAGGTCCCATTTCATTTTTTTTGCTCATCTCTGGACTTTATTTGAAGTTTTTATAGCTTTAACATGATAGATTTGTGGTCTGATGTAAAAAAAAGAAAAAAATGACCTAACTTAGTTTTGCCATGCTCTCTCAAGTCCCTCGCTGCTAATCCCAAAAGCACAGAAGAAAAAAAGTTCTCTCATTAATAGTCATGAGTCTCTCTTCTGATTGGCTGATTGTCCCTGAGCGACAGATGGCTGAGGCCGAGCGGGAAACAACTCACTGGCCCTGAAAGTGACACAGGCAAAATAAAATCCAGAGACGTCAGGTACGACTGCCTGGTGCGAGCTTGACGAGCTAACATGGCTAGATTTGTAAATGTGAAAAAAATTCTATAAAACCTTCATTCAGATTTGAAAATATACGTCGGTTTTTGATTTTTATCACATATTAATACATGAAAAGACAAATGAAGTTCCTCACTCAAAAACTTCCTCTGCTGCAGGCGGGCGACCAACACAGCACGACAGGATGCAAACTTAAAAAAAAAAATCACTGCAGTGTTCCCCACTGCTACAACAAAAAGCAGACATAGGCGCACCTATGTTTCCATGCATTTCCATCTAATGAGCCTCTTGTTGCTCCCTCAGCATTGTTAACAGTGCGACCTGATGACCTGTCATGTTTTCCAACTTTCTTAAGAGTGAGTGTATATGGAATTTGGTATTCATTCAAAACTTAGTAATGTTTTAAAGATTTGTAGCCACGGCTGCTCATTCATATTGTGAATAATCCTCCAGTTAGTGGCTATCAGTCTTTCTGCACTCATAAATTGAACAGACACAATCTTTTTCTTCTGCCATCCATATAATTCAAAATGCATAAATTAGGGTCTAAGGGGATGTTGTAGATAGAATTAATAGATGTTTCTTCCAATAAATTTTCCAAGTTATGTTTAATGATTCTGAGTATTTTCTGCCAGATTGATGTCCATGCATCAGGATCTACTATGCTCTATGTATTTATATGAGATGTTGAAAGTGTTCTTCACATGTATAGAATCTTATATTTAAACTATAATCTTTTAGATTACAATTAGTATAATTTGGCTTCTCATTATTTTTTCATAGATGTGCT
This sequence comes from Eupleurogrammus muticus, assembly GCA_036785175.1. NCBI lineage: Eukaryota > Metazoa > Chordata > Actinopteri > Scombriformes > Trichiuridae > Eupleurogrammus > Eupleurogrammus muticus. The sequence continues at coordinate 12,309,865 of JAYKQN010000006.1, forward strand.
TTGAGGGTATACATTATATTCTCCACAAAATTGTGAGAGTTGTAATCTGATCAGTATACCTAGCCAGAAGTATTTACTTGTAGGATCAAATTTGTTTTTCAATCATTAGAAGGACACGTTAAATACGGTGATCCATCAGTATCCATCCCCATTCTTCATTTTCTAAGGATTTTCCTTTCACCAAAAAAGTTTGAGAATTTTACCACTGCACCTGAATATCCAATTATACTACTACAATTTCCCTTTTTATACAAGCAAAAGGCTAGACTAGAGAGAACAATGTGACTACACCACCCGAAAGTTTGCGTCTGATAGAACCTAGACGCTAAAAGACATAGAAAAAATGTATAGAATGCACAGAAGGAAACCAGTCTGGTGCAGAGGTGTTTCACAAAAAGGCTGAAATTTTAGCTTCTTCTCAGGTAGAAAGACAAATAGAATGTGTGGATCGAATGAGCTTTGCTCACTTGTTCCACTGCCAGGGAGAAGAATCTAGCTAGTGAGCAAGGGCCCTGTTGTAGTTGTAGTAGCATCATCATTGACAGAGCAGACCTGAACGAGGGAGATGTCTTCTGCTTTGTATATGTGTCAGGGCTGCTGGGTTGTGGTATCTCTTAAAGGGATAGGTTGATTCCCATAGTTTTAGCAATAGGTGCTTTAGCAGCTACTGCTACATGGCTATTTTTTTTAGTTTCCCCCTATCAAATTCAGCAAATACATGATCCAGCAACTCCCAAACACTGTGGTGGACAAGTTGTGACCTGCACAAATTTACCACGTTATAAAATATAAAAATATTACGACTTGTAAAGCAAATACTCAGGACTACATTCTTCACTAAGCTGCTGGGCGGAGCGACACAGCAGGCACACCTCAAGCCGTGCCGGTGATGCTGTACTTGTTTTATGTAGTACTAAAGTAGTAGTACTAAACATGTGCATAGTAGTTCCTGAGGAGCTCACGGCTCTGCTCCACTGTGTCCACTGTAACAGTTTGTATCGACAAAAAAGGGTAAAGCATTTACTGCTATGACTATGGGAATCATGATGATGGGTGGAATTTCAAAAATACTAACCTACTAAGTATTTTGGGTGCAAAGCGATGGGTAAACAAATTGGTTTAAGAGATATTTTAGGAATGATAGTGGACATCATTCTTTCCACGTCATGGATTTCTATTTTTGATTTTATGCCCATTTTAAACTGTAGCTTGAAAGTAATACTCTTTATTTGTATGACCCAATACATCAATCAATCAATCAGATAATACTATTGTAGTAGACTTTATCAAACAGCGTGGGAGAGCATTTTCAATATAGATTAGACGTGGAAGGACTTTAATTTTCAAAGCATCTTATTTACCCTAGAGAGAATGTGACAAGTATTTCCATCTCTCCAAATCAAATAGTATTTCTCAAGATGTTATTCATATTTATTGAAACGCTGTTCCATATAAAACATTCTGTTTGTTGCTAACATTATTACAATGGCTGTGCTTGATCTCATCTGCATTTTTTTGCCAGTTTCTATAAACAGATGTAGCGTGTGATGTAACATTAGAATCTGCATGGACCAAATGTTATTATCAATAAGTCTGTATGTTAGTGGCAGCAGCCTGCATTTTTAACCATATTTAGAGTTTGCAACCTAAACTAGAGTAATTCTCACTGTCTGTATGCTGCATATCAGGAAAACTGTCAGCTAAAGTACATTTTAGAAGATTTTATTACAGTGATAAGTACAACCTACACCAGTGTATTTGCACCAGCTAATTTAGGACTTGAGACATAATTACTAAAGCGTGTTTCTGTGTATTATTTGGAGTTTAGTGAGGAATTAGAAGCCACGTTGTGTTTGTTTACTGTCATCTGATCACTGTGCTGAATAGAGTCCTTCATCTGCTACAGTGAATGCGACCAGTATCCAACCCAGCAGGTAAAATGATGTTCTGACACAGATTTGCAGAAATGACGACTATCAATCTGTTACAAGAAATTGCAGAATGCTTGTCTCGAAGTTATTATGGCAAAAAAAAAAATGCACTCTCGTTGGCACACGATAATTTATTAATACGCTATAAAACTTACAAAGCCTGATTATTATGATTACGTGCACAGGTTCTGAATACATATTATTTGCACATTCCTGTGTATATTCACACATTTCAGCATGCACTTAGACATTCTTTTTTTTCACATTTGCAAATCTGATTATGCAAACACAGAATGAGAAACAGTTTCACAATTTTCCACATATGTTTGCGAATGATATTACTAACACTAATACGCACCTACCGTACATAAAGGCACAACACAAATACATGGGCAAGGAGGAGATAACAGAACGGGTTCACATACGATAAAACATTGAAATGAGGAAAGACAGCAGAACTGAAACAAAGCACACTAGTGGGAACAGGGGAAAGAGGACCAGGAAAAACAGGCATGGAGTGAGACTCTGGGAGGACAAACTGTAAAAAAAAAAGGAAGGAGAAGGTGAGCAGGCAGAGACACACAGAGCCGCGGTATCTTTTCTCTCTCTCCCTCACCTTGCATCATCTCTCCTCACCCCGCGCCCTCTGCCAGGGCTTAACAAGTGGCGAGGGGAGCAGGCGGGCCGCAGCCGCGCTGATTGACAGAACAATTATTGCTAACACGCACAGCGATGGAGAGGCAGACTTCTCCAAATAGAATGTCACTGTGCTGTTGCATCACACGCTTACAGGAAGACTTTTTGTAGAAAAAGCAAAATTGCCCCGACTGACTGACTGACTGACTGACTGACTGACTGTCTCTCTGACTGACTGACTGACTGACTGACTGTCTCTCTGACTGACTGACTGAGTGACTGTCTCACTGACTGACTGACTGACTGACTGTCTCACTGACTGACTGACTGACTGACTGACTGTCTCTCTGACTGACTGACTGACTGACTGACTGTCTCACTGACTGACTGAGTGACTGTCTCACTGACTGACTGACTGACTGACTGTCTCACTGACTGACTGAGTGACTGTCTCACTGACTGACTGACTGACTGACTGTCTCACTGACTGACTGACTGACTGACTGACTGTCTCTCTGACTGACTGACTGACTGACTGTCTCACTGACTGACTGACTGACTGTCTGACTGACTGACTGTCTCACTGACTGACTGACTGACTGACTGACTGACTGACTGACTGTCTCTCTGACTGACTGACTGACTGTCTCACTGACTGACTGACTGACTGACTGTCTCACTGACTGACTGACTGACTGACTGTCTCTCTGACTGACTGACTGTCTCTCTGACTGACTGACTGACTGACTGACTGACTGTCTCACTGACTGACTGACTGACTGTCTTTCTGACTGACTGTCTCACTGACTGTCTCACTGACTGACTGACTGACTGACTGTCTCTCTGACTGACTGACTGACTGACTGTCTCACTGACTGTCTCACTGACTGACTGACTGACTGACTGACTGTCTCTCTGACTGACTGAGCTAAGCACAGCTGCTTCAAGGTTGGCTGATTCTAACTTTTGAAGCAATGTTTGGCAACCCATTCCCTCCGACTGACTGTTCATCTGTTAACTCAGTGTACAATAGCTATTTTTATCCAATCAGCTCCTGCCTGATGGGGAATTGGACAGTTAAGTAGACGACACCAGACATAAGAATATTATAAATCACAGAGTTAGTAAGAGCAAGTGTGTCTTTGAAGAAATCCATTTTACACTGTGAGTCTAAAGTAACAATAACATCGGAATCACATGTAAATTATGAGTTGAGCCATCTTTAATTTAGCTAATAGCGTACTAAATAAACAAAATAAGCATAATGTCGCCGTAATCTCTCTCAGATAGAACAGTTTGTCATCGTACGTTTTAAAGCGACGCGGAGTGATGAAGTGCATTCACAGATGATTAATCAGCAACAGCTTTGATGACAAGTAAAAACACCTGAGATTCTCTTCAGGTTCATAAATGAGTTGTAATTAGTCACTGTAAATTAAATATCATCAGGGCAAAACAAGACATCTGAATTACTTGGACTCTGGGAACGTGTGTTAAATATCTTTTAACTCATTTCAAAATAATCTACAGATGCATGGATAATGACAATAATCATCAGGTTCAGGTGAAATGTGTAGTGAAGTGCCTTTTCTCTCAGACCACTTCTGTCACGTCTCAAAGCCTGGTTAGCATTAGCCTGGCTAACACCACACCTCATACCAATGGAGATTGATATTGGTTGGTACTGGAGGTGTGATTTATGAAAGCCCAGAGCTGTTCATTGGATGCTACGAATGTCTATCAAATCTGCCTGTACATATCTTACAGCCAATCGTATCCAACATACCTGATGATGTATGTACAGCCCTTCTTGATAATGAGATAGTTTAGATAGTTTGGCTAAAAGTTGCTCATTTTTCAAAATAAACTTGCAGTCTAAATTACTTTTTACTTTCTGAAGGTGTATCAGAATTTTTCAACTTCATGCAAATCACGCAATGGGGTGATGGACACTTCATCTAAATTACGAGCTGCACATCAGAGCCGCCTCACTGTCCATTTTTTAAATTCGCCTTAAAACCAAATTTTTATTCCTTGGTTTTCGACCCCACATGAGACTGGTTTTAATGTTTTATTTTTACGATTTAATTTTTATTTATCTTATTTATTAGATTTCATCTGCTGTTTTTACTCCATTGTTTTTAATACTTTGACTGCTATGTACAGCACTTTGTGGCAGCGGTGTTCTTTTTAAAATGCTATATTTATAAAGTTCAATCCACACGGGACTCCGTATGAAGCATTTGTTGCTCGACGCAGGCAGACTCGTGCGGCATCCTGGCCATTACCCCACCTCATGGCATTCCAGCCTCCAACAGCTGCATTACACCATGCTCTCTGACTTTCTAATTAGCTTATCTCAGAAAATAAGGATGCTGGGCAATTCTTTGCTCTAGCAGTCTAACAACTAGCAGACCGCAGGGAGTGTGTTTGGCACCTAGTGTCACCCAGGGAGCCATTGTGTTCGACAGACTTGTGCGAGAAAAATTCGGTTTGCTCCCGTTCCTCTGTCGCATGAACACTCTTCACTCCCTCCCCTCATTGCCTTGATGTTTTTATTTTAAAACCGCTATGTAATTTTCAGCATCTTTTGATCTGTGAGGGCTGACTCTAATTTAAACACAGGGAGAAAACAGAATTTCCAGCTTTTCTTCTTCAGCTTCCCAATTATAAAGCATCAGTTACATGGATATTTATGAATAAATAAGTCAATTATAATGACTGGCTGCTTTGTGATGCCTTAAAGCACAACTAAATATTAATATATAAAGTAGCACATGCTGTAATGCTTCACTACTTATGAAAGGTGTAATGTGTCGGTGCTAAAATGCTAGACGATACGGTCAAATCTGCCCTGATGTCTTCTGTATCAGAATGTAGAGGCTAGAGGCATCACGGAGTGAGGGGTGGAGAAATAAAAATGGATGGAGGACAGATTCCTCCACCTGTAGCGGTGAACGTCCTGCAGGACTGTAATTTTCTGGTTGTCTCTCCCTGAGACGCCCCGGCTTAGCCGAGCCAGCCGAGCCCTGCAGCCTGCAGCACCAGGTGATGCCGGGGCCCCAGGACACGAGGCACCTGCACGGGGAGATAAAGGCTTCAACTCCCGGGTTAATACTGACGATTCTTTTGATAAGTACAGGCGTCGGGGTGTCAGGGCGAGGGGTGGAAGAGCAATCTTTTTTTTTTTTCCAGCTCACACTTTTTTCTGGTCCTGTCCACCTGTCTCGGTAATCTCTCCTTCTTTTACTTTTGTGGGGTTTTTTTTCTTCCTCGGCCCCGCTCTGTCTGGTTCCTCGCGAGTGTCTCTCCCGCTCGCTTTAATTCTATCGTTCTCTCCCCCTGTACTTCCTTTATCCTGTCGTGTGAGTTCGGATCAGACGGGCAAAGCTCTCTAGCTTTTATTTATTCCATATATGTAACTGTCAAAAAAGAAGATTGCTACTTCGGGAGCTGTCTGCGCTTTGTCGTCCTCGCGGAAAGTCAAATAGAGGAGCTTGTGTTAAAGCATCTTGACCACTTTGTGGGGGGACGCAAACAATGTCAGCCGCAGCCTCGGAAGCCCCAGACAGTTGAAAACAGCTCCACGAGTGCACGAGACAAGATGGCTCTTAAGGCGGCACAGCGCTGAGAGCAGTGCTTAAAACAGTATTAGCCTGGGGAGGTAAATGGAGTCAGGCTTCGGCGACGTTACCTCCTGCTGTGTCTAACACTTAAATACCTATTTATGAGGGCTTATTGGAGCATAAACATGAAGAGGGCAGTGTGATTATTGAATTAAGAAGAGCATCGGGACCGAAATGACCCAACAACGCTGCTGTACACATTAACACCTCCGACATTCAAGATTAGATCCAACGAGACTTCAAAACCATTGCTAAGAAGGGATTTTTTTTCTTTAAATACCTTGGGAAAGTAATTACCTGGGACAAAATGTCACCTAAATTACTGTTGAATTTGGAAAATACTTTGCTTTATTGTGCTGTCTGCCCAGTATCTGTGATAACAGTATAACTACCCACGTCTGATTTTAAAGAAGGTCCTTGACTTGCTTTGCTGTGAATAAAAGGCTGACACAACGCTAGAGGCCTCGCCCCCGCTCGCACCACAGACAAAGTTTCAAATGAATGCAAAAGTTTGCACATAGTCAAACCAGAGAGCTGCACCACACCCGCGCTGCGCTGCAGACAGCAGTTCATCTTTTCCCGTCTACGCCATCGTGCCCATTGTCTCTTCCTATTAGCCTGTGAACGGCGTGTCACGGTTTGCGGGCGGGCGCCGGCAATACGCCGGCGATACGCTGGCGGACGCGGACAGCTCAGGGCGGCAGATGCCTGGCGTTCCCGCGGATGCCCTCCATCAACCGATGACAGATGTCAGGGCTCCTGTTTGGACGGCAACGCTTCATCACGCCGCCCTGTTCTACCTCCTCACCCCGCTGGATCCGCCAGCCTGCCTGGCAGACGCCGTGCCACCGCACCCTCCCGCCACACGTGCTTGTTTTTGTTTTCCCCTCCAACTATAAATCACAACTGATTTATTTCAGCATGTGTGTTTTATTGCACCCCCAATAGATGTAAGTGTACACCCACGCGCTTTGATAATGAAAGCTGTATATTTTAATGACACTGTACATGTGAAGTCCAATTAAGGAAAAGATTTGAAAGAGTAAAAACTCTCTGTGCAACACATTAGTTTATGTTAAATAGTATGGTCCTTATCAAATAAAATTCAAACAGCTATTTATCCACACACTCACACACACATACACACATTTCTGTGTCCAGCAGTCAAGTGTTATTACATCAGACAGTCGTCATACTGGCAACCAATGGATCACATGCTAATGGGCACAGACGCCTCTACTCTGAAAACCTAAAGTATCAGTCTTTATGGTGTGTGTGTGTGTGTGTGTGTGTGTGTGTGTGTGTGTGTGTGTCTACTGTTTGGTATGAAAGTACAGCATGTTAAATTGTAACTGTCAACGTTCTTGCTGTGATTAGAACTTGTACTTATGACATTCCTGCATCTCAACATGTTGTATGCATGGTAAAGCCCCTGAAAAGTTCAACTCACCATTTCGGCCGGCTGGTAGACTTGACCACAGGAGACATGCCATCTCTGTACAGGCTCTTGGTCTTGGAGAAGTTGACAACGTTGAAAATGACCCTCTGAAAGACAAACATTGAAGCCGTCAACATCTAAAAGTTGGCAGAGGTTTAGGCTATAAACAGCACCATGGAATACTGTAAACACAGAATATGAGAGGACTACAATCTACTATATAGGATGTAATCATCTTTGCAGCGTTGGTTGGCTAATTCTTGCCTGAGCCTCAATGCAAAACTCTTTGCATGTTTTTCACAGTGATGAGCAATAATTTAGTTAATCATGATATCTGAAATAACGGCAAGGTTAGTCGGGTCATTAGTAGGGTCAGAAAAGTGATTTTACAAGTAGTAGATAAAAAGTATGATCATCACTAATATCTGAAAAAATGCATAAATAAAATGTTTAATTCATAATCTGGCACTTCCTCCTATAACAGGATGCCCAGCAGCGGTATTGAGGGGAGGATCAGATCAGGTCATCTACCAGCTTTCTGAGTGAGAGAGTGGAGAAGTGGAATTGCATCCCCAGAACCAGCAGAGAATCAGCAAGCCTGGCAGTATTTAACAGCAGCCTCCAGCTTTTGTAGCACAAAACTTTCCCCACCAATTACTGCCTGGTATATATGTATTTATCATACTGATTTTACCTCACATTGATGGACTTTTATGTCTTGTTTTGTTTTATGTATTTGCTGTTCTGAGGTGTTCTTTTTTTCTTTCCATGCCCGGGGACAACCGATGTAAATTAGCTGCTCGCTAACTCCGGTGCAATTACTTTTAATTGTGCGCTGTCCCTGCAAATATAAACAATCAATTAAATTAAATTAAATACTTTGTTTGCTCATGAGAAAGCTCCAAAGGGCACCTTTAATGCTTAATACATAATCTGACAAACAGACCTTATGCAGTTTACCCTCTCCATGCTACCGCCGAGGTTGCGACACATTAACGTTACAGTGAGGAGATAAGGACGCTTTAATGTCCCGCAGATGATCCCATGTTGCAGTAACAAAGTTCCTGATAAAAGGCAGCAGCTCTGAGGTGTGCCAGCCTCTAATCTGGGAGCACATTATGGTTCTCCCCGGAGGGATTCTGCCTGGCGTAAAACATTAAGCTTTGCCTGGAGCGCGGGAGACAACCACGGCGTCCGGCTTCCCACCCATTCTGGACCGAGGACTGTTCAAATATTGTGGCAAAGCCCTTCCTCCCTTTTCCTTATTTCCTCCTTTCCCTCCCACACCTACAGTATACAAGATTAGGATCAGGGCTGGGGAAATGTGGAAGGACAGAAATTAATAAATAGATTTTTTTTTTCTTTAAAGTCAAATGAATGGCGATGGTAATACCGCGGTGAGGTAAATGAATCCTATTGATGGGGCATATCAAATTACCAACTAAGTCCAGGTGGTGGAAGTTAACTGGCTGCTACTGAAATCCTATTACAGTCGCCACCCTCCTTTTCTTTCTCCTCTCCCTCTCCCTCCCCCTCATCCATTTCTCCCCTTTTCTCCCGCCTAGCATCAGAGGAATGGGGGATTGTGGATTGTGGCAGGCTGATTCAGACTTAGGTAAAATGACATCTAACTGATGTTGAGACTGGCAGCAGGCTCCTGTAGCAGGGAGATAAGACCATTGCTGCTGGCATTTCAATTACACTTTACTGCCCCGCACATCTGTTGCGAGAGCTACTTTTCAGCCTTTTCCCCCTCAGGCAAATACAGCCTTACTCTGACTCCACCGGCTTCCTTTGACTGCACAGCCTCCCTCCCCCGTTCTTTATCCACAACAAATTCAGATTGTCTTCCTCCTTAGCTTCACTCTACCCAGTGTTTGTAATCTATTTGTTCGGCCTGTTTAACTCAGAGGGAGCAAAGACTGGACGGATGACAGGGATGCAGGCGCGCGGTGGGGAAATAGAAGGCGAGTGAGTGAAAGGGACTGTACGTAGAAAGGGGCAGACACATAGACAGAGATATTTTGTTGCTGCTGTTGTTTTTTTTGTTTTTTTTTTAGGTTATCTGATTTCATGTCGCCAAAACGAACCCACCTGGACCGGCGGTTGCAGCGACACGTCTGAAGATGTGTTTAAGCAGTCAAAGTCCCGGAGCAATTTTGGTATTCATTTTTGCATGAAATTGCGCTTGAGTTTCCATCTGCTAAGACCACCGCTTATCACGAATGGAAGCACAAAGATAAATCTGCGGCTTTGGTTGGCGGCAGCATCTCCATATGATTACTGTTTCCACAAAACTTTTTTACATATGAGTTTTGACTTTGATTTACATAGTTAAGATTAAATATAAACCAAAAAACTAACTTTTAATGCTACTATGGCAAGTTGTAGAGTGTTGGATTATTTAGTGATTCTTACCAATAATGTCATCCACTGTGTCTCCCTTTCTGTTGATTGACTCCATGTGGTCATTAAAAAGCAACAGGACTCATACATACAGTCAATCCACAGGTTTTTTTTTACTGAATGAGCTGTGTGCACATGACATATTCGCATACATGGAACTCTCACTTTACACTGACATTGCCGTTCTCATATTTGCATTGATGCATGTACGTACAGCAAATGTCACTGGAAGCTCTGACACAGTTCCCTGTGTCTACAAACCTTGTGAACAGTTGTCTCACACACACACACACACACAATGTGACATCATGAGAGTCAGTGTCTTAGAACAGGGTAGGGTTGAGCAATGTTTATATTGATATTGATAATTATTGATGATTTTTAAATATAGGGGGTGAATTTGATGACTAATGACCTACTTTTAATACATAAATGCATTAGCTAGAACATACTGTATATTTAATATCAGTGTATAACAATGGATATTAATCATTATTAATTGTCTATTTTTTATGACCAGGAAAAAAGGCGGAACCCACTTTAAACCTGTTTTAGTGTTTGTCTGTTAAATGACTGGCTGTTTGATTCAGTGATTGATCCATTATCGAGGGAAGTATGATATTTATGAGCTAAGGGGGGAGCAGCTTTGTTTTTTTTAACACAACCCTTGAGATTTGAACCATCAAATGTTATATTGACTTTTTTTTCTTATTGGATTGATATTGTGGATATTGGTGAAATATATATTCCCAGTGACTGCAACAAAGACTACGATGATGGTGTCCAATAAATGATTACACACCCATTGGCTGAACAATATAAGGTAATTAAAAAGGAGAGAAGAAAGGTCAGACAGAGGACTCCGGTAATGTCTTAATAGGACTACTCGGTCAAAAATATATAATTCTGATATAAATACTTATTTTAGATTTATTCAACTTTTGTCTACAATAATTAGGTTGAGATTTTAATTTGGAAAACAACACCCATCTGTCTTTATATCGAGTCCATGAGGACAGCTCCTGACCTCTCAAGACACACAAAGACTTTCATAAAAGCAGAATCAAGCAAACTGTTGAAAGCAGATTCTCCAGATTGTTAAAATGTACACACAACTCAGACCAGACCGGAGGGAGGGGGGGAAAGAGAGAATCGTGTGTGTGTGTGTGTGTGTGTGTGCATGTGTCTGCACATGTGTGCTGCCCTGGAAGATTTAATTAGGCTGGGAGCAGTTAGAAGAGATTAACATCCATGCTGTCTGAGCTGTCATGTCGGTGGAGCGTGTCAAAGCCCTCCACCGTCCCCGGCACTGCTGAATGGCAGACTGGAACAGGTGTCTGCGTGGTGTCATCACACACACATGGGCACACTAAGCAGACGACAATGGGCATCCTTCATATATTGCATCCAAGAGGAAACAAACTCTTACATTTCTGAAAGTGACGATTCCAAAATGGGACAACAGACCTAGCCGTAAACTCGCATGAAGGCGGTTTGCATATTACACCACTTAAAACTCTTGGCTGGAAATTAAAAAAAAAGGAAAAAAAATAACTCATATGAACATTAATGGTGCAATAAGTGAGAGTTTCACTCCCTCACACCAGCAAATCATTTTAATTTATCTGCAGGGACATAATTAAGAAGCTGATCAGAACCAATGACTCGAGATACTTCCTTTGCAAGATCAAAAAATTCTAAATTATCTGTAGGAATAAAACATTGCTTAATAATAGCTGTTTTTCTTAATGTTCTACACATGGCACACTGAGCCCGGGATTAGTGGACTGAGTGCTATGAGTGCGAGCTGCACATCAGGGCTAAAGGAAGCACAGAAGCCTCATGAAAAGTGTTTTAGGTGACAGTCTAAATGACAAATTTTCCCAGCTCTTTGTTAACCTTTAAATAGACTAGCAAGTCAGCCACCGGGCTTGGCACTAAAATAACCTTGCTGGTGCAGCTTCGGGGTAGGATTGCATTTAGGACCGAACGCTGTCTTTTGATCTTCATCGATCCAGCGTGTGGCCAGATTGCGTTTGCTTCCCGGAAGAAGCCAGGATAAATTATTAAAGAAACCATTCTAAATGCGTAGACCAAGACCTCTGCAGAGACAATGAACACTTTGTCCTTTCTGCGGTGATGGTTGAGCAGACTTCTATGAATGAGCCGCAAAATAATAACATGCCCAGAAAGTGAAAGCAGTGCTTTAACCACTAAACACCCGTTGGTTTGTTAATTGAAACTATTGATGCCTTTAATATGTAATCAGTATTGTTTGAGCAGATGAATTGGAACTGTATTCATAATTTAAAATAAACATTGTGTTGCGATGTGTTGCTGCAGACTCTAATGCTGCCTGCAGCAAATCAGTGATTTTGCTTTATTATTTTATTATTTTGGACAAATAAAATTGACTTGGCTAGATGATAAAAAGATTGTATACATGATTGGGGCAGCTGGGTTGCCTACAGCTTCAGAAGGCTGTCCTATGTTAGTTTTGACAGGAATCCATAGATCCATATGCAAGATACTGAAAGTTAAAGTGCTCCAGGGTTAGTTTGTTGCTGCTGTCCTGCAAAAACATACTTCCTTTTGAAACCAGTAAATCGATAGAACATTATTAGTCCGCTGATGCCGCACTTAGAGCTCTAAACAAAACAACGATAATGCAGGCGAGACAGGTCTGCCCGTCAGGTATCAGGTGAGATTACCTGTGCTCATCACCGCGGCTGCGGTTGACTGATTCACCTTGGCGCCGCTGTGATTTCCTCACAATGTAGCATAACACACGCTCACAGAGCAGATCTGTGAGCCCTGTCCGCAGCCATCAGGCTACAGGCAGGCTGATAGCTGCTGGCAGCTCTGCCTGTTCCTCTCTTGTTGTCTTTGATCAGCCTGATCACTGACGCACGGCGTGCCAGCGGCCCGCAGTACCGGGGACTACCTGACACCGCCAGGAGCACAATGCACACATCTAGAATCCAACACGAGCCCTCACACGCTCGCACGTGGCAGGGCGGTTAAACAAAGACTCGATGTGACACGTATTACAGTGATTCATAACTGCTTGGATCCAGCGTTCAATCAGCCTAACTACGAACAAAACGATTTTCTAATTTGGTACTCGAGATCACACACAACACTGCAACAAGGGTATCACACAAGATTTGATAGATATTCAAAACATTATTATTATCATTAAAAGTTAAATTCCCATAGACCTTCATATCACAGCACTATGCTCTATGAGCCCTGTATTATGGCACTTCTCCTCAATTAAAATCTCTGCTGTCCCATTTCTTCCTGCACCGATCATGCTGCCAATGCGACGTATTGTAACGTCTGTCAAAAACCACACACTGATGTTAGCCAGTTGAGCTGACACTTTATCCCTCCCGCTAACACAGGCTACTGTCGGCCATAGGCGTCCTACTCCAAGACGCCTTCACAGAAGCTCAGAAAATCCCAGCACTATCACCTAACAGAAACACATTTATTTATAAACGCATAAAAGTAACATACCGGGCCAGTTTAATTGACCTAGCAACACAATATCAAAATGGATATGTAGATTGATATTATCACATGAATTGCACCTTTATTTGCATGATTCTTCTTTGCATGATTCTTCTTCATTGGCCAAACTTTTCTATAGTGATACTTCTTACAGGCACTGCACTAGTTTACATAAAACTGCTTGTTTAGAAAAGGAGGGAGCCTTCTCAGGAGGCTTGTGGTGACTCCCATGCATGGGTGACAGTAGGGTGAAGGCCTGATCAAGCATGGGCAGCTCAGCTGTGGCTAAGCCCCTGTGAGGGTATGGTGAGGATAGCAGTATGACAGGGGAACACTGAGGGACAGTGCGTGGTCTCAGTTCATGGTCCCGTATGTGTAAGGTGTGTGTGTGTGTGTGTGTGTGTGTGTGTGTGTGTGTGTGTTGCATGACAGAAACAGGGGGGACAGGGATGAATCCTTTGAGGGCACATGGATGACCTTGAGTAAGTCTGCTATGCATAACCTGACAGGCTGCTCACAAAGGCACATGCTGACAATGTCAGAAAGTACAACTAAATGTCAGGAATGTCATTAAACCCCTCCCCCACACATACACACACCACACAAATACACACTATTCCTGCTCTTTTTTATTTTTTTACCTTCCCGCCTTCTTTTTCTTTCAATGTGATGTTGCTGGCAGTTTAGATCCCCGATTACCAATGTCAACTCAAGGTGCTGACACATGGAAGAGGAGGATAGCACCCTTTAAACACATTACAGGTACACAAACACACAGCCACCATGCCCCGCCCCCCTCCGTTGCTCAGCCGACTCCCACACAAAGACACACACACACACACACACACACACACACACACAAAGGTAAACTGACAAAACAGCACAGTAATATACCTACAGTAGCTCTGCTGTGTTTGTAGTCTGAGATGCCCCGTGGAAAAGTGAGCTAATATGCAGGGGAAGTTGTGAGATACCTAGCTATTGATCCTCGGGGCCACAAGTCCCAGCAGCAGCCTTTTAAATGTCAGCTTTTAATTTCCTTCTCCCTCCTTCACTGAAAAAGATTTATTCAAAGCAGTGCTGTTGCAGGAGATATCAGATAGCACGGTGACAGTCTTTTAAAGAGCTTTTGTTTGGTTTAGGCATTCATGGCTTTTTGTATCAGACTCTTTTATTCAACCAGAGGAGGAGGAAGTTTCTGCATTGGGTACCGAGTTGAAAGGCAATCTCCCCCATCCATTGTAAGGCGATGTACAACTGGAACTTCTTTAATTAGGGCTTCTCTGTCACTGAGTGACAGCAGCGGCCAATACCCTCCAGACACTGATGGAGGTCACACACACACGCACACACACACAGTAGCATGTCTATACACACACATGCACCCATACGCACAAATAGATAAATGCAGACACAAACACTGCAATTGTAAGACATTAACCTTTTGAATTATAAATGAGTGAATATAGGGATCATACAATGAGCTAGCTGTGAAAGCCTCGTGATAAACATTAGTTCACCTCTACAAAAGTCTGTTATTGCCTTCAGGTAATTACCAAGCCGCATACTGCACATGCTACAGAAACACAGTGACACTATAATAAGATCACACATTCATGTTCTGATTTGATAATGAGTGTCTTTGTAGTTGCAGTGTGTGTGTGTGTGTGTGTGTGTGTAGGGGAGGGGTTCTTTTTGGAATCGGTATGTGAGGAATGCGTCATGGTGAGCTGGCCACAGATCGTCAGATATATGGACTCATCTCTTGTTTCACTGACAGGGTGTTTGGACAGCTCCCAGGCAATGAGACCCTATGCTCTTTAAACATGCAGTTCCCCTTTTATCACCAACCTGCACCCTGCTTACCATCCTCATGTGTCCCCTTATAAATAACACTATCCTCTTTCCTTATTCTCGCTTTTATTTTAATCACTTAGTCAACTACAATAAAAACGGAATGGTCAATAACACTGGAAGAGCTAAAGCATGCTCAAATACCTTTTTTTCATTTTCTGACACATACAGGGATTTTACAGCAGAACAAATATTCCTATCTAAGATAATCGATTACCTTTGTCATTCTTCTTTTAAAAACAGATGTTATTGCAGCCTACCGTACACGGACAATTGAAAGTTTCAAGGTGAATCTTAGTAATTCACGAATGTGAAATGGTGTATACACAGCAAACCTGAAAGAAAAGCATACATTCTTTTTGATATTCAAGGGAGATAAATAAGAGGTCCCAAAGAAAAGAGGTTTGCACTTTTTTTCCCCACCAAAGACGAGCCACATGTTCCTGCTCGGCCGTGCTGCGACGAGGACGGAGCTAGTCGCAGCCAGTCCACCTCCACTCCCTCAGCAGCAGCACTGCCACGGGCACTCAGTGAGGGATGAGCAGGGAGGCTGTAACAGCCCAACGCCTCTTCCCTTCCTCTCCCCCTCCCCCCCTCGCACATTTGTCTTCTCACCTCCTTTCCCCCCCCCCCCGTCCCTTACTTCTCCCCATTCTGCTTTAAACATGGAAGAGTTAATTTGCTCATTCTGCAGGCAGCATCGCTTTCTATTTATCTTTCTTCTTGTGTTTTTTCCCCTCCCTCTCCCTGCCTCGCCCGGGCGAGGCTGTGCTGTCAGGCCCTTCCAGAGCAGTGGGGTTGTCAGGAGTGATGGATGACTATCAACCTTCTGCTGTCTTCCACTACGCTCCTGGGAGATTTACAGGCTCGCTGACTACCAGGCATGAAAACCAATCTCTCTTTCTCATTCTTCCCTCCCTTCCTCCATCCATGCCTGCCTCGCTCCTTCCATCTCACTCCCTGTATTTCAACATCTCCTCTGTTACCAAAAAAAAAAGAAGGAAAAAAAAGCGCATAATGGAGAGATGTGTGCAAAACAACATTGAAATTCGTGTGTGGACAGTGGGGGAAGCGATTGCTTCACTTGAGGGTTATTGTGGATGTGTCAGAGGGGAATAGCGTCCTCAGAATGATACGCCTGGTCTTTGACAGCCTATCTTGCCCATCTTCATCTTCATCTTCTCCATTGCTCCCAGCTCCTTCACCGACTCGCTACATATGAGCATCCGTCTACGTTTCTCAAGCTGTGGGTAATTATAGCACTGCAGAAAAGGTGCTGGGCTAATTGCCGCCTCAAAATAGTAATTGCTTTATTATTGCGACCATTTTTGGTAATGATCGTTCAAAGGCATTATGTTAATGCAATTAAACGGTTTCATTATTATTTGTGCTTGCGCTTATTGACAGTATTTGCAGAGGCTGGGCAACCAGACGCAGTTGTACAGAAGGAGTCTTCAGAGGAAAAACAGAAACACTGTGCTAAATAATACCGTCTTAGAGGTTACTGTCTGTGTTGTCCACACAATCATCAACAAAAAAGATGCAGATCATTAATTCTATAATCCCTAAAATATCATATTCACATACTTTCACCAGCATCAAAGGACACCACAAATGACACCAGACCAAAGGTTAGACAATAACCATGCCATCCCCTTGATCAAAAGCCCAAATCAGCTGAAACGTCATAGCCATGCATTGCTAAATATTGCGTCTCAGATTTCCGCGAACATATAACCACTACCTTTCAGAACTGTCTGGGGAGGAAATCTGTATTTGCATCAATTTGCAAATCCAGCAAAGGAACCATGCTGGCTAGCGGAATAAATATGAGCTTTAATATGCACACGGTGCTGACACCACTCTTCAAAAAGAAGGTAATAGACGTAAATGACATGTAAATGTTATTTAGATTGCCATCTAATAGCATACAAAGCAGCACAGTGTCTCACCTTATCAAATATTTGAATTGGGAGGAGACATGGCCCCACCTAGTTCCTGCGCAGCGTATGGTATTGATATCTGTGAGTATCACGAGTGTCTCTTCGCATGTGTATGAGTGTGCATGCGTGCATGTATGTGATCTCTAATGATCTCTGGTCCTGTCTGTCAGCACTCTACATAGTGTCTACAGTGTGCGAAGTAAACACATATGCAATGCTTTCATTGACATTTGGTGGGCTCATTAAAATCAGATCACATCTCAGGAGGACAGCTTGAAGAAAATTC